>BCLG01001576.1:0-82114 GCA_001602295.1 Zoysia matrella | reverse complement strand
AAGATAGCAGCTTTAAGAATTTAGTAGAACTATAATTCATTTCAAATAGTTACTTTTAACTTTACAAATAATCAATACAAATTTATACACAGTATATACATATTTGATCACAATGCAACATATTCCTTATTCTTTTCATTTCTTAGAGCATCTCCCAGAGCTCATCTTAATCTTCCCAAAATTAAATTAATGGAATTTAGTTATAAAACCACCTATAATAGTTCCTTAAAACTCTCACTATTTATACAGCCCAAAACTTCTCTTAGTTAGAAACATGGAACCAATAAAGGTTTTCTGTATGAGGGTATTGTTGGATATGATTTTTTGAATTAAAGCCGTAAAATTGAATTAGGGAAGTTTACGGGTAGAGATGCTCTAAATGATAAGCTGATCCGATTTAAAATTTTAAGGACCACTTTTTGAAAATTCTTATAGGAGGAAATAAAAATATATCTCAATTAATTTTAGGTGACCTCGAAAGTGTTTTGTGGTTTTTTTCTCTCTCTTGCAATGCACTATTTCACAGTAACCTGATAAGAATTTCGTACCAATTAATTTGATTTTTAAAATATGATGGCATACAACGCTGGATGGCCCATTTACACGGGTTTCTTTATTCATGAAAATATATGTGCAAGTGGGATCTAGTATATAATAGTGCAAACAAAATCAGAAACAGATATCATATGGAGATGTTGCATTTTAAAGTTTTAGATCAAGTTTCATATTAGGACAGAAATGAACTGCGGTTCTTTTTCCCTGTCTTTTCATGCGATGGTTTGTCTGAATTTAGGACATGTGTCGCTTGTATATATGGATGTTTGAGCTCTGATACATGTGTCACGATATGAGCGGGTCGCGCTCTTGCCCTCCGAGCAACCGGTCGCGGCAAAATCGCGTCCTGAACCATTCATGCTTGGATTGGGACTGACTAAATCAGGCTTGTGTTTGGGGAAGCCCATGCAGCGTAAAGGCAGCCCGCGCCCGATGCTCTCGCCCAAGCACGAACCATTGTCTGTTTACTCCCTCGCCGGACCAGAGGAGAGAGGCGACCGGGATTTGGGCGAGCGCGGCGCGTGCAGTCTCCTCAGGGGTCGGCACCATGTCTTTCACCGGCACCCAGGACAAGTGCAACGCGTGCGACAAGACCGTCCACTTCATCGACCTCCTAACGGCCGACGGCGTCATCTACCACAAGACATGCTTCAAGTGCAGCCACTGCAAAGGGATCCTCTCGGTACGTACCCTTGCGCTCTCTGATGATAAGATTTGATCTCTGCGATTCACTGCTGAAGAAACGAGAGTTTCAGATGCCTGATAACCGAAATACGAAAAAAGATGAGAGTTTCTGACGGTGCAAATTGTTTTCATTGGCTGCTTACAGATGTGCAGCTACTCGTCCATGGACGGTGTGCTGTACTGCAAGACCCACTTTGAGCAGCTTTTCAAGGAGACAGGGAGTTTCTCCAAGAATTTCACGCCAGGTACTAATAACGTCGACGTGGCGACCAATCTTGGCAAACTGTTTCAAACTGTTTCTATCTGTTATATATGGGAAAATTTGACTTTATTTTTGCTTTCTTGGGCAATCCAGGTGGAAAATCTTCAGAGAAGGGCGAACTGGTACATCACCACAAAACCATCTTCATGATAATTTTTCACATTGTGTTTGTTCTACTTCATCCCTGGATCAATATCTGCACTGCTAATCGGAATCTCTTCTTCTGCAGGCAAGGGCCCCAAGCAAGCTATCTTCGGCGTTCTCTGGCACCCAGGATAAGTGTGCAGCCTGCCAGAAAACAGTGTACCCGCTAGAGAAGGTACTGCACGAGCGCTGCAGTTACCACGAATCCGCTAAATCAACAATCAAATTATTGCTGAAACGTCTTAATAAAACTGAACTGTCGTACGTTTTATCCAGTTAACCTTGGAAGGCGAGCCGTACCACAAGAGCTGCTTCAAGTGCTCCCACGGAGGCTGCATCCTGACAATGTCCTCCTACGCCGCGCTCAACGGCACCTTGTTCTGCAAGATCCATTTTGCGCAGCTGTTTACGGAGAAGGGGAGCTACAACCACATGAGGAAGAAGACAGAGTCCCAGGAGGCGTTGCCGGACGTCGCGGCAGAGGAGCAACAGGCGGCGACGCATGACGAGGAAGTTCAACATGAAAAGGCAGATGATAATTAGGAGCGAAGGACGACGCCGTCTGGAATTTCTTTCTGCTCGTTATTTTGTTGCAGCGCCCCTTTGTCCCTCGTTCTGATTTTGTGAGCTTGATTTTGTCAAGCTGCAGCTGCACGGCGAACCAATGCCTCCATTCCATATGTAACTCATCAGAACCACTATTTTTGGCATGGAATTGTTAACCACCGGTACTGCAAATTTGACGAAAAACGTCTATATCAAGTTTGAATTTTTTATTTTCAAACCACGGCACAGACGTAGATATTCATATACACATATAAGCATCCATCTCAATGAGGACCTCCAAAATACATACTGGTTGATCTTGAATTTCACAAGGTCACTACAGACGCCTCGCTGAAGACTCTATCCTGTAAACATTGTCAGACGAACACAAATTATAACCTTGTCAAGCATATATATATGCACAAGTTATGAAAAACATCTTTTTTTAATAGCACAACAATCCTGAATTCCTGATGACTTTATAATGTCCGAAAACTTATCCACTTTTACAAGAAGTCATATCATATAGTACCCATTCCGTTGTCTGAGCACCGTTCAAGAATCACACAAACGACACTTTCTCGTCGCGGTAGAAGAAGGCCCCTGTTGGGCCTTTCTCTGGCAGGAGTGCCACCGAAACAATACTGCTGGCGCCTTCCTCCGCCGTGTATTCTCCGGTGTCAAAGTTGATGTCAGTCTTGCAATAGCCAGGGTGAACGCTGTTGATACGCAATTCCGGGTACCTCTTTGCGAGAATGCGAGTATAGCCATTGATCAGAGCCTTTGAGACCTTGTAGGCCAGGTACTCAGAATCGGCAGGCCATCCATGAGATTTCAGCTGGCCGTTCTTGTAGTCTTGTAGGAACAGTTCTGACAGCTCGTCCAACCTCTCTACGGTCAGCTTGTCAATGTCGTTCAACTCCTGCTTAAGATTTTCGCCGCTGAAATACTGTTTCAGGAACAGAACTAGCAGTTATCACACGAGCTACACCCCATAACTGTAATGATGAAGGATAGTATTTCAAAGAGGGATACCCGTAGTAATCCGTAGTTGGAGGACACGTTGATAATCCTTCCATCAGATGAGCACCGGAGGAGGAGGAGGAGCGCTTCTGTGACGTGCTTGGCGCCGAAGTAGTTTATTTTCAGACATTCCTCTGCTTCCTCGTAGCTCTCAGTGGAGCGCTGCAGCAGCCAGTGGAGACGCTCCATTGCGCTTTTGCCTTGGAGCTGTTTGATGCACGCAGTTAAATTTTGGTTAGTCATTTTAGATGCAGAGAACCAAAAAAAAAAAGGGAAACACTGATGGATCTGTGAAATTATACAAATCAGAAGGCTTTTGTTGCGGTCTTGCTGGCAACAAGTTTTCAGTAGCGAACTAGCAGTAGTGGTTGAACGCTGAATTCATACTCCCTCCGTTTTTTAATTCATATCGTCGTTAACTTTAAAATTTAATTTTGATTATTCATTTTATTTAAAAAAATTTAATAAATTTTATATATTTTGATATAATTTGATTTATCATTAGAGTTATTTAAATCACAACTTAAAATTTTTCACATTCAAGCAAATTTTTTTTGAATAAAACGAATAATCAAAATTAATTGTAAAAATCAACGACGGCGTCAATTTAAAAACGAAGAGAGTATGCTGCAAGAGTCAACGGGCTCACCACTTCCTGAAGCGGTGTGGTGATATCTATCTCTGCAGTTGCACCTATAATTCCTGCGTTATTTATCTGCAACGGCACCATGCATCTTTATGAAGCACGGATCGGGCATCATCATAACAAATTAGACAAAAAAAAAATGAAAAGAAGATTACGAGTATGTCTAGCCTGCCAAACTTCTCCTTGATAAACTCAGCCAGACGAGCAACGTCGGATGGATCACTGACATCCAGCCCGTGAAACTGAACGCCAGGCAAGCCGGAGTCATGGAGCATCTCCACAGCTGCTGACCCCCTTTCCTCGTCCCTCGCCGTGAGGATGACCCTTAGGCCGTTCGAAGCCAGCTGCCTGCACACCTCCAGCCCAATCCCCTTGTTCCCTCCGGTGACAACTGCAACCCTGAAGAACGAATAAAACATCCAAGAACAGTTGAGGTCTGAATCTGAACATCACACACAAGAAAGAACATTTTGTTTAATTTGTTGGGTATTCTCAGTAGCGATGCCTTGTTTCAGGATCCCCGCAGGGGCTTCGTTCCATCCCCCACAGGTATGATCAGTTTCAGTTCGGGAAGGCAAGAGGAAGACAAGAGTGTGGTAATTGGGCCGATTGGCTCTCAACGTGATCAAGAACCTTGTGATTTACTGTGGTGAGAGTGTGGTAACCGCGCTCCTTGGCTCCCAACGTGATCAAGGATCCTATGACTTACTGGGGTGAATAACTTATTTATGGTGGACGCAGCATCCAATGTACGCACTATCTTAATAGAAGTCAAACATTTTTAATTTAAACATTTAATAACAGAGAATTAATAACACTTTATTATATATAAATTCTGTTAGTAGATTTATCATGAAACATATTTTTATAATTTGTAACTATTTATATTAAAATATTTAATTTTCTAAATATTATCTATCAAAATTAAATAAATTTGATTTTTATTAGACTAAAAATATTTATATTTTGAAACGAAGAGAGCAACCTGCTACGAGCTTTTAGCCTGTCACTGCTTGCAACGCTGCACAACAGCGACAATAGAGTAAACTAGTATCGTCAGAGATGGACGGGAATTTCAAGGTAGCAGCCGGCGGCTTATATATATATATATATATATATATATATATATATATATATATATATATATATATATATATATTTTTTATTTTTTTGAACTCATGCTATATTAATTTCATTGATCAATGACTACAATAAGACTGTAATAAACATTGGAGAAGAAGGGAGGAATGATGATCCCACTCAAAGCTACTTCTATGACGTTTAAGCTTTCCAGTTTGCCTCACGCTTTGCAAAAACAAAGGAAAAAAAAGACAAGCCGGCTTATATTTGGGAACGCCTGCAAGGCATGAATCCTTACCGCCGGAGCTCTGTTAGAGGGTCGTCAAATTTGACCGACTATCTAAATTCTACGGTCCCTTTCGTCAATAATGGCGGCTATGGCCTTTCGAAAAAAAAATATATGGCGGCTATAACGCCGTTGACGACTGCGTATTCTGCTTCCGGCAAATTGGTAGATTTGTTTGGAAACTTTATTTGGAACTTTATCAGATATAACATTTGACTTTGAAACATTTTATTCCTTTTTAGTGCAGGCCGACTCCCACCGTTCGGTTCTTATTGTCGTTTCCGACAACGAATTTATTCTCCTCGTAAGTTAGAAGATGCGGCCTGGATGTCAACAAATCAAGAACAGAGGGAATGTATATTACCTATGAAATGCATACATACTCCTGCAACGCACCAGATATAAAGTTTATTTTCGAGCGATTGGAAACGTCGGCTTGAAAGATATGTTTAGAAATTATTTGTAACTTTGTCAGATAGCTCGAAAGAGACTGCGGCTTTGCCTATATATACCCATGCAATGCACGCATACTCATGCAAAGCACTATCTCGTAGCTTAGGCACCGCTTCCTGAGCACACAGCAGCAAGTCGCAAACTTGCAAGCATGTCGAACTGCACACCAACAGGTTTCAAACTTGTTGATGGCACGCCAATGGGGAGGACGGTTCCTTTGGTTGTCATCACGGGTGTGACTCTGTTAACCGCTTGGCTGCTCTACCTGCTGGTGACTCGGAACCGCAGTGGACGCCGGGGGAGCGAGGTGGCGCTGCCGCCTGGCTCCATGGGACTGCCTCTCCTTGGAGAGACGCTCCAGTTCTTCACTCGGAGTCCATCGCTTGACCTGCTCCCATTCTTCAAACAACGGCTGGAGAGGTAGCTAGTTGCTCTCTCGTTGGATACAACTCTGAAGTCTGAACTGAATTCACTGTAGTAAACCCTCTCACATGCATAATGAAATGATTTACCCATGATCTTGACTACTATGCATTTTCTTTATAACCATCAGGTACGGTCCCATTTTCAAGACGAACTTGGTAGGCAAGGACCTGATCGTCTCCCTTGACCCAGAGCTGAACCACTACGCGCTCCAGCAAGAGGGCAAGGCCTTCAAGATATGGTTCCCAGAGTCATTCATGAGAATCATGGGCAATGACAACCTCATCAACGCTACCGCATCCTTGCACAAGCATGTGAGGAACATGGTCCTTCGAATCTTCGGCCCTGAAAACCTTCGGCTCCGTCTGCTCCATGATGTGCAGAGAGCGGTGGACATGAACCTGGAGTCCTGGCTTGAGAGACCAAGCACTGAACTTAAAACTGACATCTCAAGCGTACGTAGTACTCCCTTTGCTCTAAAATTGTTATTGCTAGGACAAGAGTTTTTACTTAAAAATAAACTAAAACTATTATCCTAACGACAACAGTTGGAGTATGCAATGCAATGCTGTTTTCCCTTATTCAATATTGACCAATATCATGCCATTTTACTTGAGTGGGCAACGACGCCACTATTTTCGTCCAAAATGTCGTTCTGCTAGTTGTCACCATACGTATATTTTTGCTACAGATGATATTCAGCGTTACTGCAAAATGGTTGATCGGCTATGAGGCGTCAGAATCATCGGGGGAGCTGTGGAAACATTACGATGCGTTCACTAGAGGATTTATGTCTTTTCCACTCAACATTCCAGGAACTGCGTTTCATAGATGTATGCAGGTACAAGTAATTGATCTTGTGTTTACTAAAAAAATGATCATGCATAAAATTTTAGAGACAAGGGGTACTCATGACAAACAAAATTGGCTACTATGACAAACTGACAGTTCTTCTCTTGATTGATATACCAGCTAGATGATTCTTGTCGATGCACTCATGATATAGGAACTATTAATAATCATATCATATGTGTATGACCCATCTTGTAGGGGCGTAAGAATGTCATTAAGACCCTGAAACAACTGCTTGATGGAAGAAATAACGCAGAGCCGCGAAAAAGCATTGATTTCTTTGACGTGTTAATCGATGAGTTAAAGAAAGAGAAGCCACTGTTTACTGAAGAAGCTGCTTTGAATATACTGTTCATACTGCTCTTTGCGAGCTTTGAGACAACGTCGTCCGCACTAACTATAGCGATCAAGTTCTTAACGGACAACCCTAAAGTACTGCAAGAACTAGTAGTAAGTACTACCTCTGTTCATAAATATAAACATTTTTTTATTTATTCAAAGTCAAAATTTTTAAATTTTAATCATTAATAATAAAAAAAATTAATGATATCTTATAACATATATGAATTATATTATGTTACTAAATTCTTCATGAAACATACTTTCATAATATGTAACTCTTTATATTAGAAATTATTTAAATTTTTAAATATTATTAATCAAAGTTAATAGAATTTGACTTTGACCAAACTAAAAATGCTTATATTTACGGACGAAACTAATGATATATCTCTCCGTTCTCTTCATAGGCTGGCAGATTAGGCTTTAATGTACCCTTATTCTGTTCGAAACTAATAACCAGCTGTTTGGCAGGAGGAGCATGAGCAAATCCGAAAAGGGAAGGCTAATCCAGACTCGCACATCACATGGGAGGAATATAAGTCTATGAAATTCACCTCTAATGTATGTTAGAACTAGAGCGCAGCACTCGTTTTAGTATATAATCAAAGGATTCAATATTTCTATTGGTTTGAATTACAAAATGAGATGTCCCTCTTTTTTTTTATTGAAGGTAATACATGAATCATTAAGGCTAGCCAATATCGTCCCGGTGATGTTTAGGAAAGCGAAACGAGATGTTCACATAAAAGGTATATATTTCAATTCTTGATAATTTTGAGAAAGAGAAAGAGACTCCATTCCCATTTTACGGCATTAACACATGGTATGCTCTTGTGAAGGCTTCACTATTCCTGAGGGGTGGACACTGATGATCTGTCCGTCGGGAGTTCATCTCAATCCTACTACTTATGAGGACCCTAACACATTCAACCCTTGGAGATGGAAGGTTTGTAAAATTAATAGTACTTCCACCATATACGATATAAACACTTCATACATTGACACAATTTCTCATGTACTAACACTCTAGCAGTTTATGAAATATTTATATTTATATTTCTTATTTCAAATAGAAAATGACAATTGTTTTTGCGATAATGAAATTAACTGGCCTTTTGTAGAAGGAAATGACTATTTTTGTGCTTCTGAAATAAAAAAAAATGCAATGTAATCAACTCGAAAGGTCATTATGCAGGGTATTTCTGAACCGGTTGGAGGCTCGAAGGATTTTACTGTCTTTGGATCAGGACTGAGGTTCTGTGCTGGTGCTGACTTTGCAAAGCTTCAAATGGCCATCTTCCTTCACTGCTTGGTTACAAAGTATAGGTAATTCAACTCGACCAATGGATGTTAGTTACCTGCATATAAAGGATATTAGCTAGCGTAAGACACCCAAACTCAATTAGGATCTTTCCTCTTGTGTATGGACAGCTGGAAGGTGATTGGTGGAGGCAACATGGTGCTTTCTCCTGGATTAGGATTTCCAGAAGGATTTCATATTCAACTCGCACCAAAATCTTAAAATTTATCTCTGGTTATTACAATATTAAGTATTGGGTGAGATGTATGTAACTTAGTTGTTTGGCTGCTTGCTATTGAAACGTCACAGCTGGTGTTAGTAGTATGCACGCCATAAACAAGGAGTGTTTGATTTCTGTTTCTCATGTACGGACGAGTTGTTAAAGTGAAAGTACGTATGTGTCAACTACATTGTATGTGAGTATGTATGTTTGTACTATATTTCAAAGAATAATGTCAAATGGCTTGTATGAATTATATTGCTATAAATGATTTTTTTCACTTTATTAGAAAATAAAATTACATTCTAGCCTATCTGCATTGGTAAGAGGAATGCTATAATATTTACAATAAATAGTGAAATCAACACATCATAGACAATTTCTATCGTGAGTTAATTACACGTAAGTAGTTTGTAAGATATATTTGTACGTGTAACATTATATTGCTCGCACTGGTAAATAGTCAACAAGCACAGCCTGGAAAGCAAAATTGCCTTACTAGCTCGAATCAACCATTAATTGAAGACTTGCGAATCGGATGAGGCTCCCCGGCAGTGCCGGCTTAGAGGCATGGCCATAGGGGCGCCGGTCTTGGGCCCAGCCTAAAGAGGGCCCCAAATTTTAATGTGTATTTATATGCATTATGTAAAAAAAGTTATTACTACAAACTCACATATACTTCTACTACCAATAGTTATTAGTCATGCTCTAATTGTTTTACTATGTTTTTATGTATGAAGGCCCATGAGATGGTGGTGTGATATTTTTTTTCTATTTATTTCTAATTAAACTATATTTTATATTATTTTGTTCTAACTTTATGGACTATTGCATAAATGCTATTGCCGATCAAAGTTTCGTTCTAACTCTAGTGGAAAGCAGCAAAATTATTTTTTATTATTTTAGTGGCTCAAAATTATACCAACAAGGATGATTGAAATTTTTTTGGTCATTGGGACATTAGTTCATATTTTTCTTGTCATTTGTTCTTAGATAGTTTTATTGCTTAATGAATTCTATTGAAGTTTTAACTCTTAAATGTCCAGTTTTTGATGTGCTAATTAATAGTGCATATAGATTATTTTTACGGTACTCGTCTTGAGGGCTTTATATTAGATTCGCCCTAAGGCCCTACAAACAATTGTAATACTCATAAAATTTAAATTCAAAATAAAAACCTCCTTAGCAATTTTGCCTGTTCACCCCTTTCTTTTTTTTATTTATTTAAAAGAAAATCTCATATAAAATGACCAAATCATAAAAAGGAAAATTTTCAAGAAAGTTAAAAATTTATCTTGTCAAGTGCTTGATTTGATTTTCGAATTTTTGGAGTTTCATTCGAATTTGTTTGCTCAGAAATTCTTTTTCTTTAAATTCAAATTTCTTTCTTCCTTTCCCTAACTGGACCGTGCACCTCTCTTTGGCCCAGCTCGCAGCCTCGCTCCTTTTCCGCACAGGCCGCACCGCAGCCCAGCAGGGCGCGGCCCAGCAGCACAGAAGGCCTGGCCAGGGTTCTTCAACCCTGCGCCGTAGCCGCCGCCACCGCACACGATGCGCTGCCGGCCGACCTAGCCGTCTCGTCACCTAGCCGCTAGCAGCCGCGACTATAACCCCCTCCTCCCTTGCGGCCAACATGGCGCATTGAAGTCGTGCGCCGCCGGCCAAACACGTTGCCGCCAGCGCGCTGCCCCGCCATCTAGTCGCTCGCGCACAGTCGCCTAGCCTCGCCGTCTTAACTCACCGTGCTCCCTCCCCTCGAGCACAAGCAGTGAATGCAAACGCCGCCCGGTACGACCCACCACTGGCGACACCACAACGCCGGCCACGTGGGCGACAAACCGGCGTCGGCAGAGCCCGCATCGCACGGCACAGCGCGCAGCCACCTGAGGCACACGTGCCGCTCCCGGACGACTCGCGGGGCCCGGATGGCGAGTTACGCCGTCATCAATGGCGGCACTGCTCGGTCGAGCCAGCTAGCGCGCGCCGCGCCCGGGCTCGAGCCCCCCCTAACCGGCTATAAAAGCCATCATGGGGCCCTCCTCTCTCCCACCGCGCGCCTGCTACTCTTCAGAGGTCTGAGCCACCTCCTCCTTGCCAGAATTTTGAGGATTTCCGTTTCTTCCCCAACTCCGGCCACCCACGCCGCCACCCAAAATTCTCTGCTGACCACCACTGCCTGCCCCTTTTGCGCCGTGCCCTTAGCATCCCGAGCCTTCCCACACTCCCTCCGGCAAGCCGGCCGAGGAACACCGGCCTCATCGGAGCTCCGCGCCAAGCACCGCCGCACCTCCACGTCGCCGGCCGCCGTCATACGATGCCTGGCCAAGATGGCTGCGCACGTGGGTTCCCGGCGTTTATAAAATGCTTGTATTATTATTATTATTACTACTACTACTGCTACACTACAGACAAAGAAATGAGCAATTAAAAGTGTTAAGAGATTCCTTGAATAATAATAATAATAATTGTACTCCTCGTTCCTATATCTATATCCTTTTGTTCCAAACATTCATCATTAGAATATTACAGTAATTTATTTAATAGATCTAAATTTGATTATGATATATGTTTATCATTTATATTTTTGTTTCCTGTGTTATAAGTTCCTTCATTCCAAAAACCATGAGATTGTATTCTTGTGTTTTTTATTTCATTAGTTTTTCTACTTTTTCTCATTTCTGTGTTTTCTTCATTTTTACATTTTTTTCTATTCCTGTGTTTTTTTCCTTCGTTTCAAGCTGAGTTTAAGTAAATTAGCTATATTTTCTTATCAAATTAAGCTTTTGAGGTTAACTAGTTGGTGCATATAACTCAATACTGCTGATAACCTGATGCGAAAAAAATAGCCATGTACGTACCCCATCACAGGGCTGCTAATGGGTTGGGCTTAAAGGGTTAAGTGAGTTGGGTTATAATTGGAATTTTCTGGATAAGTAGTGACGTGTTCTAACATACAGTGGGTTGGGTTGGGCTGGATTTAGTTGGATTTGGATGGGTTAGAGTGGCTTTTATTTTGTGGATTTGAATCCATGGGTCTTTCTTAGGTTTGAACCGGTGGGTTAATTTTTACTAGTTACAATACCTATTTAAAATATTTATATAAAAATTAAAAAAGAATATGAGATAGATATTTTAATTTGTTAATATTAATTTGCATGAAGTAACTTACTATTATTTAGAATTATTTCGACAAATTGTCTAATTATGAACGCTCCTGTCTTATTTTTTTATAAAAAGAACACGGATACATATACGATAGTGCCAGTAGATACATATGCACCATCGCCAGCCAGTGGCGGCGTCACACGAACGGCGCCTCCTCGCCCAACGCGAAGTATTTGCCGGTTGGTCCGCCGGCGGGCAGCAGCGCCACCTTCGTCACATAGGCTGCGCCTTCCTCCGGCGGAAGGAGACCCAAGGCTATGGTCATGTCGGTCTTGACAAAGCCAGGATGCGCGCAGTTGACCCGCAGCTCAGGGTGCCTCCTCGCCAGGATCCTCGAGTACGCGTTCATGGCCGCCTTGGTCACCTTGTACGCCGAGAACGCGATCGGCCACCCCTGCGACTCCAGGGCGCCGGCCTCGTAGTCTCTGAGGAACTCGGCCAGCACCTCGTCCAGCCTCTCCTCGGTGAGATTCTCAACGTCGTTCAGCTCCTGCTTCAGCTCCTCGTTGCTGAATAGCTGGACCGCGATCAAAGAACTTTCCAGGTTTAATACTAGCACATATTACACACGACGTAATTGAACTAGCCACCGTGGAGCAGGTTGGAATGCTGTGGTCTGAATGACGAACTTACCCTTAGGAGTCCCCAAATAGAGGAGACATTGACGATTCTCCCATCAGGGGATGCTTGCAGCAGAGGAAGCAAGGCTTCGATCACATGCTTTGTGCCGTAGTAGTTTGTCTGTAGACCTTCCTTTGCAGCGTCGTAAGTCTCTCGAGAATTTTTCCGCATCCATTCAATTCTCTGAGCTCCATCCATGCCACTGAACTGGTGTACGCACCAAACATAAACTAATTGTTCAGAGTGGCGTAAAATACGAGTTCAGAAGGCGTCTTGAGGAGTAAGATGCAGCGACGGGATTTGCAGCAGTGTTCGCGGCCTTACACGGTTACAGCACTAATAATCTCACCTTTTCCTCGCTCGTGACTGAATCATCAACAGGATCTTGCACGTACTCAACCCCAATAACCGCAGCATTATTAACCTACACACAAATATTTCACTAACCGTAACAGTATTCTGCCATATCAAAACATCAAGAAAGCTTGAACGGCAACCTACCAGGATGTCCAGCCTCCCGAAACGGGCTTTCAAGAAATCAGCAAACCGAGCTATGCTCTGAGCGTCAGTGACATCCAGCTGATGGAAAATGACTTCGGAAAGGCCGGCTTCGTTGAGCTTCTCGACGGCCGCCGCGCCTCTCTTCTCGTCCCTTGCCGTCAGAACGACGGTGATGCCGGTGCGGGCCAGTTGCCGGCACACCTCGAGCCCAATCCCTTTGTTCCCGCCGGTGACCACAGCGATCC
Source organism: Zoysia matrella (assembly GCA_001602295.1). Taxonomy (NCBI): domain Eukaryota; kingdom Viridiplantae; phylum Streptophyta; class Magnoliopsida; order Poales; family Poaceae; genus Zoysia; species Zoysia matrella. The sequence continues at coordinate 68,766 of BCLG01001576.1, read as the reverse complement.
TGTCCACCGCGAGTGGCATACGGCGCGTTACGTATTAGGGACCATGTCTCGGCAACTCATAGAAGAAGAAAAAACTGACAGGTAGCCGTGAACACTTGATCAAATTCGTCTTAGAAATCATTTGAACAAGCTGGAGCATGGAGATATGGCATGCGTACCTCGTGTTGGGGGAATTGGAAATGTAGCCCTCCATGAGCAGTCACCGCGAGCTTGGGTACTGAAGGGGAGTGTATGGAGATAATTGGCTCAGATACTGGTCGATGCGTACATGCTCCTAGATTCATTGTCCTATATTGGTGGTTGGTTGTGAATAGGTGGCTGCTCAGTGGTCGCGCTCATGCCAGCGGCCCCTGCCCCGCGCATTTGTGTGGCCTTGGATTAGTCTTCTGTCCTCTGTCATTGAACATTTTAGCAACCCTATTTTCTTTTGCAGATTTTTTATCGAATTACAGGGAAAACCCCTACAGAATATAAACAAATTGAAGTTGAATATAAATGAGGCCTTCTATGATAGACCAAATGCTCTTATTTTAACTCTTAAGAGGTAAGTCATGAATTCGATCTCCGCCGTTAATTTAAACATATTATATGAAAAAGCAAATTAATATTAACCGATAACATGTCCTTAATTATTGATACTTACCAAAATACACTATGAATGACACAATAATTAATAATTACTAGAGAATTTTTACGTCCATAAGGTAAAAGAATAATTTAAGCATCGAGATAAATTTAAATAAATAGTTCACAATCATTTTGGTCTATTTTAGAATTTATCATATAAATTTCATTGGCAAAATTGAACGGCTAAAATGTGAGACTTCAGACACATCAAAGGGTCCAACTGAGTCGTCTTGTGCCATACTGGACCAACATCACACTAATGACTGTTTGGCATGGTTTATTTGTTCTTCATCATAGACTTCTTTAGAAAAATAAGTTCTCTGAAAGAAATGTAACGCGCATGATTTCTTGGTGCTCCTAATTCAGCTCTGACTCTGACTCCTTTTTGGAAAAATAACTTATTTCAGAAAACGACTTCTCTGAAAAGAAATGTTTGGCATAACAACGCTTCTCTTGTATGTGGTGGAGGAGCTTGTAGAGATGGATGATGCGCAGTCACTATGGTGCATCACACAAACGACGACGCCTCCTCTCCCAACGTGAAGTACACGCCAGTCGGTCCGCCGGCGGGCAACAGTACCACCTTCGTCACGTAGCCCGCGCCTTCCGCCGGCGAAAGGAGCCCCGAGTTTCTGGTTATGTCGGTCTTGACGAAGCCAGGATGCGCGCAGTTGACGCGCAGCTCAGGGTGCCTCCTCGCCAGGATCCTCGAGTACGCGTTCATGGCTGCCGTGGCCACCTTGTACGCCGAGAACGCGATCGGCCATCCGTGAGACTCTAGGTCGCCGGTCTCGAAGTCTTCCAGGAACTTGGCCAGCACCTCGTCCAGCCTCTCCTCGGTAAGGTTCTCGACATCATCCAGCTCCTGTTTCAGCTCCTCGTCGTTGAACAGCTAGCACATCGATCAGAAATTCAGAGTTGAAGTAGTAATTTTCAGGCTTAACATCTGTTGCCATTAGGTTGCAATTATCCAAGCGGAACTGAATAATAAACTTACCCTTAGAAGCCCCCACATAGAGGAGACATTGACGATCCTCCCATCAGGGGATGCTTGCAGCAAAGGAAGCAGGGCTTCGGTTAAATGCTTCGCCCCGTAGTAGTTTGTCTGCAGGGCCTCCTTTGCAGCGCCGTATGTCTCCCGAGAATTTTCGCTCATCCATCCGAGTCTCTGGGCCGCATCCATGTCTCTGAACTGGTGTACGCACCAGCAAATAAAAAATTGGTCAATGTGGCCGAAGGTACAAGTTCAGAAGGTGTCATGAAGGTTTGCATTAGAGAAGATTCAGTGATGATTGGATTTCATCCAGCAGTACCCTGGCCTTACACAATTTCACCTTCACCCCTATCTTCCTATGAGCTGAAGATGTAATCTCACCTTTTCCTCGCTGGCGACTGAAACATCAACAGGATCTTGGATGTACTCGACCCCAATAACTGCAGCGTTATTTACCTATACACAAATAGTTCGACCAAAATTTACCATCAACCATCTGCCATATCTCAAAACATCAAAGAAAGTTTAACCTTGAAAGAAGACGTACCAGGATGTCCACCTTCCCAAACCGGGATTTCAAGAAATCAGCTAACCGAGCGATGCTCGCCGCATTGGTGACATCCAGCTTGTGGAAAATGACATCGGACTGTTAGAAATTGATCTCCATCCGTTTGGCTCAACGGTTTAAATGGACCTTTGACCTAATCTAGCTCTGATCAGAGGCGCCCAGTCTATAATAGTTGGTGGGCCACTGTCGCTAACGCCATAATAAATAGAGGTGGAGCCGGCCGGTACTCACACCGAGTTCGTCCGTACCGCTATATCTCACAGACAAACCTTAACCCGATCTGTGAGGGGACGCTGTGCCGATGAGAAGCACCACCGCTGTCACCGTCATGACGACCGCTGTCACCGAGAGATCGACGACATCGCCGTGACTTCTACGCCACTACCCTTGTCACCGATCAACGCTGCCCTAGCACAGAAGACCACATCGACAAAGAGCAGATGACCAGATCGTCTTTCACAACTCCGGCAACTAAATCTAAAGTATTGACCACATCTGAATTACAGATTTATTTTCTAACATAAAACTCAAATCTGCAATGCTAGACACTAGAAAAAAGAAACTACACGGACAGGTCTGCTTCTCTGAGCTTCTCGACCGCTTCCAGGCCTCTCCTCTCGTCCCTTGCAATTAGCGACGGTGACGCCTTTTCCAGCAAGCTGCCGGCACACCTCTAGCCCAACCCCTTTGTTCCCGCCGGTGACCACAGCAATCCTGTCGACACGAGTAGCATACGACGTGCAATTAGCGAAGGCTATGCTTCAACTACGATACGCAAATAGAGAAAAGATCTGACAGGAAGCCGTGAAGGCTTGAGCATTTCGTCTGGAAAGAACGAAGCAGGGAGACATGGGCGGCTCGCGTACCTGTTGCTTGTGGGATTGGAGATGGCGTCCTCCATGAGCAGTCACCACGAGCTCGAGGAAAACGAAAATGGAGATGTCTGGCTCAGAGTATGGTCGATGCTCCTCCATGATTGACTACTCACAATTATAGCTGGCTCGGTGGGTCGTATTCATACCAATAATTTCTCATATGTTAAGAAATTGGCTTTCAAATTTCAGAAAGAAAAAGAAAAAAAATAGTTTTGGTTGAGACAGCTGTATTCTGTTGGGCAATAAGAAGATGTCGAAATGATCTAACTTTTGTAAATTGCAAAGATTCATCTTTTATGCAGGCAATTTTCAGAAGAACATATTGAATGCGCTTTTAGTTGTAACTGCAGCATGATGACAATGCAAAATAATCTTTCAGAATGACGAGCAGAAAATTGAAAACTATTGCACTTGAATTGTGCGCTACTCATGGTTGAAAATTTAACAATAAACTTTGTTAGTCTTATGTTGCTTTCTTTATTTTACTCACCTCAAGCCATGGAGCTATTTTTTTGTAAGGGTTAAAGAATAAGAACGTTGTGTGCGGAAACGTATAGACGAGAATGATATTCCATTTTAAAAAAATACCAATAGCTCTGCACATTTGTGCGGTCTTCTATTCTGTCAGCGACCGTTTTCTTAATCTTGTTCTCTTTTTGTGAAAGTGACTGCGGATCGGCTAAATATTATTGTATGTAGTATTTAACAAGAGTAAATTGCACATAACATCATATTTTGAAATCATATTATCACATTACAATACTTCTAGCAAATGTTGTCTTATGCAATGTGTCTTAGCTCATGGATTATCATTTTGCACCATCTTTTTACGGTTTTACCTAACATATTGCAGCAGGCCTGGACTCATCTAGGCGATGCGTAAGGACATTATCCCAAGACAGAAGTATTAGTTATGTACGTTGATGGGGATTATTCAAATGTCATGTGCTTTTGTGTACAAAAGTAATAAAAGTAATAGTAAGCCATCCTACATATTATTTCGGTTTTAAATTATTGACACCGTTAAATTTTAATATTAACTTTGATCATTCATCTTATTCAAAAATTTGGTTCTAATATGTAAAATTATTAGTCGTGATTTAAATTTCACTAATAATAAATCAAATAATAATAATAACAATAAAATTATACACATTTGAACAATTTTTTGAATAAGACGAATGGTGAAAGTTAATGTTAGAAATTAACAATATCAATATTTTAAAACTGAAGTCAGTAGTTCCGTGCCATGACATGTATACCAGCCTATATATGCTCTCCAAAACATACACGATCAAAACGAAAATTTTAAATTTTATCACAGTCACCTAAATAATCTTTTCTTTAGAAAAAAGGCTGGCTTTGCCAGATTTAAAGCAAAATGATAAATACCTGAACACGAAAACAAGAACAACTCGAATAACCTTAAAATTTGAAACTCCTAAAGGCCAGTTTAAAATGCAGTAATTTTGTAGAAAGTATACATGAATTTTATAAAAATCAGTTCAATTTCATAAAAAAATTATAAAAATCCTAAAACTTTGCCGCATTGGAGGCTAAACATAGACGAGTTCCATTTGAGACGTGATCGTGCGCTGAGTACACGGCCAACATCACACAAACGTCGACTCCTTGAAGTCTTCAAAGAACGCGCCAGTAGCGCCGCCCTGCGGCAAGAGCGCCACCGCTACGACTCTGCTCCCACCTTCCTCAGGCGTCAGCAACCCTGAGTTTATGGTCATGTCCGTCTTGACGTACCCAGGATGCGCACAGTTAACGCGCAGCGTGGGGTACCTCCTCGCCAGGATCCTTGAATACGCGTTCATGGCTGCCTTGGACACCTTGTACGCCGAGAAGGCCATTGGCCAACCCCGTGCTTCCACCGCGTTGGCCTCGAAGTCTTTGAGGAACATGTCCAGCAGGTCGTCCAGCCTCTCCGGGGTGAGGTTATCAATATCGTTCAGCTCCCTTTTCAGCTCCTCGTTTCGAAAAAGCTAAATCATGAGAAATTTTGTTAAAATTTTATCTCTAGAGAAAATTTTTATTTCCATGGATCGGCACATGCATAGACGAATTGATCGGAAGAACTTACCCTTAGCTGCCCGAAGTGGGAGGAGACGTTCACGATCCTCCCGTCGCTGGAGGCTTGCAGCAGAGGCAGCAAGGCTTCGGTTACATGCTTTGTGCCGTAGTAGTTTATCCTCAGGCCTTCTTTGGCAGTTTCGTAACCCTCCCGGCAATTACTCCATAGCCATCCAAGCCTCTGATCCATATCCATGCCACTAAACTGTACAAGTATATATGAACAGAAAAACAAGTTCAGTTTGGGGTATTAGCTAGCAAAAAGTTCAGGAAAGCGCAGGCAGATATTTTTGCGGTGGTGACGATATATATAGATACGTCTCCTGAAGAGGTAGAGTACAGTAAAGCTCACCTTCTCCTCGCTCGTTTCTGAGGGTCGTTGCTCATGAACAGGGACATACTCAATCCCACCGAACGCAGCATTATTTACCTTCCAGTTAAAAAGAGCGCGTCAACGATCCGGCGATCGATACACCCAACCTTCAAAACTTCAAAAGACAACTTCGTTACCAGGATGTCTAGCTTCCCGAACCGGGTCTTGAGGAAATCGCCCAATCTAGCGATGCTCTGAGCGTCGGTGATCTCCAACTGATGGAAAACAACGTTGCGGAGCCCCAGCTCCCTGACCTTCTCGACGGCCGCAGCGCCCCTCGCCTCGTCCCTGGCTATCAGCACCACGGTGACGCCGTCGCCAGCCAGCTGCCGGCACACCTCCAGCCCGATCCCTTTGTTTCCGCCCGTGACCACGGCGACCCTGCAAGCCGCAGCCGCTTATGAGTACGAAGGGTTGGCTAAAGATTGGCCGGCGATTAGTCTAATGACAAGTGCCATGCTCTTATTCTTTACTCCAAAATTAGAAAGACTACATGCAGCAGCATAGGTAAATGGCAAGTACCTTGTGTTCGCGGGACTCGACATAGCGCTCTCCATGGCTGTTCACCGCGACGAGCTCGAGGTACAAGATCGAATGCGTCTCGCTGTGTTGCAGGTCGATATATAAGCCAATGCACAGGCGACCATCCGTGCGGCGGCTGAATGGAGAAGGCCAAATCAAGTTGTCCCCCTTGCCATACTTCAATTTCACACTAGTACTACTTCTGGAAACTGGGATGTTGGATAAGTACGGCAACAACTTGACGTATGTGGCCACGGAAATTTTTTCTCTGGCACCGGGTGCCACAAAAAACTTATATGGCAGTCACCCTCAAATTAAGCCACGTAGCAATTTGTAATGGCCCCCTAATCCTCTGTTAACTTCCTTTTCAGCTTTTCTTTTCTTTCCCACGATGCCCCTCGTCCTCTGTTTCCTCACGTATTGGCAGCGACTGCGGCTTGCGTTTTCGGCAACGGCGGCGGCGGTAGCAGTAGCAACAGCTAGTGTTTCGGCAGCAGCGGCGACGGTCGGCGTTTTCGGCAATGACGGTGGTAGCTGCATGCGAACCTGATGCAAAAGTTGAAGAGTTTAAAATCATGTATCACACGATGGTTAATAAACTTCATGTCCAAAAGCTTACACAAATTACAATCTGAAATATCTGCGATGACAGACAGTACCAACTTGCATTCAATCTGAGAAATGAGCAAGCTAATAAAAAAAAAAAAAGAAAATGCAACAGAGAGACCATTCTAAATTCTATTCCATCTTCAATCTAAGTCATTCATTTTGTGTCAATGTGCTAGTGCCTTCATCGAAATATAATCTTCGTGAAGTCGAAAATGCTGTAGCACCAATCTGTTCTTGTAGCAAGCGATTTGTATATTCTCCTCGAACAAAAGGAAAGTATGTCATAGAAGGATCTCCAAAAGACATATTATTCAGTACAGCGGAGTCATTACTAGCAGCAACATTGTTCGATTGATTGAGATCCTGCAATATTATAAGTACGTTGTTAGTGCGTTATGTAACTGCAAGAGTGGATAACCTGGATTCTGATCTTATAATACTTACACTGACGCATGGAGGTTTATGTACATTAGTGTTTGTTAATCCTCTTGTACTGTCTTGTGAATGTCCATCGAACTCAATATTTGGTGATTTCCTTTTGCCTCCACCTGAAAGAATTATAAGATATGTTAAACCATCACTTCTGTGTATGCCATGTAAAGACTTCATATAACATGGTTAGCTGACCTCTCTTTGTAGTAATTTTAGAGGCTTTCTTGTTTCCTCTCTCAAGCACATTTCTTTTTCTTTGTTGCATTGGTCCCTTTACGCGTGAGGGTATTCTAAATGACACATGTGCCTTTGCAAAATCTTCAGTGCACTCAAGAGAACATTGAGGAACCTCATTGTCATCTAAGCTTATTTGGCCTAGAAAATCTTCTATTCCTGAAGCCCACTTGTTGAAACTATCTTCCAAGTATTCAACGGCTTTTTCTGAGTCGGAACATTGCAGTGCAACAGAGATCATCTTTCGTGATATATGTGCACATCGTGATGGTAAACTTCCCTTGTTTCTTTGTTTTTCAATGGCGATGGATTTTTTCTTGGCATACTTGGTCAACCTGCTGAAAATATACTGAGGTGGAAGGATAAAAATATTGTTGTAGTTATAAACTCGCATAATATGCTTGCATAACAGACCTGCATGTTTAGAAATTTTCTTTTATTTAAACGAAAATAAAAACATGATATGAACATACCTTCACATTCATACATCTTGCAAGAACATGACGTATTCAAGTTTTCTGAATTGAAGGCAACTACTGCTTCATCTTCATCATGATTTAACCTTGTTACTTTATAACAAACATGCTTTTCACATTAATGAAGAAACAATCTGAAATAGTCTAAATTAATTTTATCATAATTTAGGCATAGCTAGAGAGGTACATATGTTACCTTTGAACCCGCTGAGGAATCATCTCCATTCATCTCATTGGCATGATTATCATTTGATGAATCCAAAGAACCTTGTGTGTCTTCATTGCTCAGGAGACCGTCACTGCTGCTGTAAACGAGCCGTCGTCGATGTGCCGCTGCTAGAAACACAAGCTGTCATCGCCGTGCCGCACGAACCGCCGTCGCCGAGCTGCAGCCAAACCGCGATCCGCCGCCAGCAATACGTGAGAAATTATACGATGAACATGGAAAGCCAGCGGGGCATCGTGGGAAACAAAAAGAACCTGGAAGGGAAGTTGCAGGGAGATTAGTGGTGGGCCGTTACAAATTGCTACGTGGCTTAATTTGAAGCTGGCTGCCATATAAGTTTTGTGGCACCTGGTGCCAGAGAAAAAATTTTCGTGTGGCCACCGTTCAGTCCTTCGGCCGCAATCATGGAGTTGAATGGAAAATTCAGCCCGTGTTTGGCGTGGCTTTCAGTGAGTTTTGTCAGCGTTTGTTGGCGCCGACGAGTGAGATTTTACGTCGCGTTAGATCACACCCACAAAGGGCTTTGCCAGTTCGGGCAAGGTGTCCGTACGCGTGATAAAAGGACTCGGCATACTTATTGTTTTCACAAACTAAATCATTTTTTATTAAATTTTAGTTTAAAAAGAATAAGTTTGATCCCATTCTAATTTAATCTAACTCTCTCTGTTTAGTTCATTTTCTTTAACCTAGCTTACTGAGTCCATGTTTGGAATGGAAGATTTCCTCTTTTTTCTTCATTTTTTTTCCTGTGAAATAAATTGATTTGTGTAAAAATTTTATAAAATTTCTTCGTTCTAAACGGACAGAGCGATAGAGAATGTCTGTAGAAGGGGGTTACTGATGTTGCGTTAGAGTGCAGCTTGTTTGTGTTGTGACCGCTGCTTCATTTTTTGCTGTCGAACTAATCACAGAATTATTTTAGCAAAATAAAATGCTCATGTACAATATAACAATACTCGGTGCCGAACTTCTTACACCATACATACTGCTGTCGTAGAAGTAATAACAGCATTATTTAAGACCAAAAGTCTCAGCTCCAATATTATACTGCGATACCCCCAAACTTGCACCTAAATAGGAGTAGTGCGTAACCGAGCGATCAGAAGTTTTGAACTTCGACACCGTGCACCCGCACGCGAGCAGCAAACCTTCCTTGGCAACACCTGATCAAATGAACAGCCTTTCCTTGCCGTCGTCGAAGAGCGCGCCGCTCGGTCCCCCTGCCGGCAGCAGCGCCACGAGCGCGACCCTTCTCCCGCCCTCCTCAGGTGTCAGGTACCCCGAATTCCAGTTGATCTCGGTCCTGACGTAGCCGGGATCCGCGCAGTTGACGCGCAGCTCTGGATGCTTCCTCGCCAGGACCCTGGAGTACGCGTTCAAGCTCGCCTTGGCCACCTTGTACGCCGCGAAGTCCTTCGGCCACCCGCGCGCCTCCACCGCACCGGCCTCGAAGTCCTTCAGGAATGCGGCCAGCAGCTCGTCCAGCCTTTTCTCGGTGAGATTCTCAGGGTCGTTCAGCTCCTGCTTCAGCTCCTCGCTTCCCCAGAACTGCATCAGGAGAAGAAAATAAGCTTGGATTTCAGGACACACAAGTGGCGGCAGCGACAGCGTGCGGTGGCGTGATGAGCGAAAGTTATTCTTAGATTACTCGTAGCAGCCCGAAACCGGAGGAGACGTTGACGACTCTTCCGTCAGAGGATGACTGCAAGAGGGGCAGCAGGGCTTCTGTTACATGCTTTGCGCCGTAGTAGTTTGTTTGCAGGCATTTCTTTGCGGTCTCGAAGGTCTCACGGGAATTTTGACGCATCCATTCAATTCTTTGGGCTGCATCCATGGTACTCGACTGCCCATGGTTATTAACGAATTTTGTCATGGATTTGGTATCAAATTCTCAGAATAAACTGAAGGTGCAGAATGCTGTACTTGGCTCACATCTCACCTCTGGGCTGAAAGATGGATTCCCTGCAGGTTCAGCCCCTCTAAAGGCAGCATTGTTAACCTACAGAGCAGAGCACCCAGCAATGAATGATCCCATCGAGTTGATTCGAAGAAATACTAGCTCGCTTGTCTTTTAGAACATAGAAAACACAAATCTCATCGATATTTTCCTAAAAACTAAAAAAAATATAAAGTATTATTGTTGATGAGACATTTTCCTGCAGATGATCAATCAAGGAGTTTTACAGTCCAAAATATTGACTAGAATTTTCATAAATCTACATAAAAGAGCTCGATCCATACGTTCCAAGTTCTGAATGCACTCTGATCAGATCCGTTTTGTACAGTGCACATTGATTTTTCTGGCTATGCGGGGCAGATTAGGAAGTGGAACGGAAACTTACCAGGATGTCAACCCTCCCAAATTGGGACTTCAAGAACAAGGCCAGTCTTGCGATGCTGGAGGCATCTGTGATGTCCAACTGATGAAAAATGACATCGGAAAGCCCTGCTTCTTTGAGCTTCTCGACGGCCTCCGCGCCTCTCTTCTCGTCCCTGGCCGTCAGCACGACGGTGACGCCGCGGCCAGCAAGCTGCCGGCACACCTCTAGCCCGATCCCCTTGTTTCCGCCGGTGACCACGGCGATCCTGGCAAGCGCGGATCGATCATGGAGCCGTACTGTGCAAGTAAGACCGCACCGCAAGAGCTAAGCAGAGAGCCACAGGGATACGTACCTGCTTGCGTTTCCGGGACTGGGCATAGCGGCTCCTTCCATGAGCGTGCACAAGGAGCTCAGCTCGAGGAAGAAAGCAGAGTACTTTCTCAGGTTTTATAAAAGTACTCCTCGGTGAAGTGCGCAAGTAAATATACTAATCAAAATTTCAGACCTCTCCCCTAACAGCCCTGGTATCTCGTACGGAGAAATACTTAACAAACGAAAACAACACAAACTAAGGCTCGTTTGAATAAGAATCCGGATTATGGATTCTGAATTCTTTAAGATTTTAAAATCTCTACCGTTTGGATTATAAGATTTTAGGTAGATTTTTGTATTTTTATAATTTAAAATTAAAAAATTAAAATTATAATTGTTTAAATTATGTGATTTTATCATTTTTAAGTATATTAATTTGCATTATAAGTATAAAATTTAAATAATATTTAGATTTATAAAATTCTTTAAAATTTTATAATTTTCTAAAATCTCACCCGCTTGAAAAATTATTAGATTTTTTTATTCAAATTCTTAGAGTCCATATGATTCAAACACCACCTAAGGATACAGGTTGACGCACGCTGATGGAGACATGATCCGTGTCTGTATTTTATTTATTTAAAAAATCAAAATGACAGCACCAAGGCACCGCTATTCTGAGCTTCCTGTGTGAAACATGATCCGTATAGCTGCACATAGCTACTCCTATTCACGAACGGAAGCAGGTGCTGAATGGATCCTTGAGGTAAGCAGTGACGCCATCACGATGGGAAGCGGCTCAGTGCCGTGTAGCCTCAGGCAGGGCGGCCGCCCGCCGCCGCTGCCCCATGGTTATATTTTGTACAGCTAAAATTATTAAAAAAATTATTTTTATAGTTTATAAAAAACTACTGAAAAATAAATTACTTTTTAAGTTTATTTTAAAAAATTATTAAACTAATAAGCTGTGAAATAAAAATAAATTTATTTACTATAGTTTTTGCTTATTTTTATAAATAAAATAAAAATAAACTGTGCTTTGGCAGGGGCTGCCCCTACCCTATGTGTTTTGATCAAAAGTAAGGGGTAAACAGGTAGTATAACCAAATATGCTTCATTGCAAGTCTGCAAGCACCAAGGAATTCTGAAAACTGATCAAATACTAACGACAATTTCGGAGATAAGAGTCGCTGGGAAAGGCTCCATCAAAAGATCCAAATCAGGAATTTCAAAGGCATGAAACTGCAACATCTCAGATCGAGCCAGGTCAGTATTTTTTTTTTTTGAAAAAAAGACAACCCATGCCTGACTTTTATTGAAAGTCAAAAACGAGTCTGTTAAAACCACCTGACTGATCAGGCCCAACAACAGGATACACAAAACACCCACGACCAAGCACAAGACATACCCAACGTTCGATTACGACTCCACTATATGCGAGACTTGATGAGATGCCGGACGAAAACGCCGCACTTCAGTGAGGATTTTATCCACGAGCGTCTCATATCACACAAAGGAGGACTCCTTGCCGTTCTCAATCAACGCTCCGGTCACCCCGCCTTGTGGCAGCAATGCCACCGCCACCACCTTGCTCCCGGCCTCCTCAGGTGTCAGGACGCCCGAATTGTAGTTCATGTCAGTCTTGACAAAACCGGGGTCGACGCAGTTCACACGCAGCTCAGGGTGCCTCCTCGCGAGGACCCTGGAGTAGGAGTTCATGGCCGCCTTGGCCACCTTGTACGCCGAGAGCTCCATCGGCCACCCCCGTGCCTCTGCCGTGCCAGCCTCGAAGTCCTTCAGGAACGTTCCCAACAGCTCGTCCAGTCTCTCTTCAGTAAGGTTCTCAATGTCGTTTAGCTCCTGCTTTACCTCCTCGTTTTTGAATAACTGTCAGACCAAAACAACAGCTTGGTTCATAGTAATTCAAATTGACGACTGGCAGCTAGCATCGTGGTAGTTGAATAGTGACTCAATTAGTGGAGCTGAAATACTCTTAGCAGTCCAAAGTCAGAGGAGAGATTGACGATTCTTCCATCTGATGAGGACTGAAGTAGGGGCAGCAGGGCTTCAGTTACGTGCTTTACGCCGTAGTAGTTCGTTTGGATGCATTCCTTTGCCGCGTCATATGTCTCAGTCTCATTCAAATGTTTCCACATGAATTCGAGTTTCTGTGTTCCATCCATGCCACTGAGCTGTACCATGCATATAAATGTTAGTCGATTTCTTGTCAACGATTTGCTCAAGGCAGAAAAACGAAGAAATCTGAATTTTGGAGTTGGAAGTGACACGACTGTCATGAAAATGAGTGATAGCAATTTCGCCATTAGCTTATTGCTAATTCGCTCACCTGCTCAACAAAAGATGAATCGCCAATAAGCTCAACACCACCAATAGCAGCATTGTTCACCTATAAATACAGCATGCCGCCGTCAGTGGCCATATCATGGCAACCAAAAAAAAAAAATGAAGAGAGTAGACTGGGAAAGGAAGGGAAGCAGCCGTGCAAGTTGGACTCTCAGTTGTTAGGTTCATATAAGGCAGATTTTAAAATAAACCCAAATAATCATGACTGTCTATTTTTATTGATCTCAATATTTAAATTATTCTTTTACCTTCTATAAGGTGAAATATCTCTATTAATTATTATATCATTTAATTTAGAAAATAATTAGTGATTTTGACAAGCAATGGTAACCAAGAGCACATTGATATTCTTTTTTTATATATTTTCTACTTAAATCAATAGCTCAGATCGAATTTGTGTCTTACCTCTTAAGAAGTGAACCAACAATACTAATTCTACATTAAAAGCGCTCTCATATAATGGCTCAGCAATTTTACAATGCAGAATAAAAGAAGCTAATACAGAAACGGATTTTAAACTTTCTTGCGCAACTGAATTACTGACATGTGGGACAAACATGTGTCATTTATTTGAAGTTAAAATTCCACGGTTTTTTTTGGGGGGGGGGATAGGGAAGGTTTTTGCAAAGACCTCTTAAAAGGGAAAATGTGGGTTAACAAGGAAGTAATATTTGTTAGATGGTGGCATAGAAAGCAGTGGGAATTGAATCCTCATTCCTCTAAGACAAGAAAGGGAGATTTTTCAATTTTTACAAATACGTTAGTCTTTCAATCCTTACCACTCAATTTGTAAGCCCTTTCAATTCTTACCGCTAAATATGTTTTTCACTTCAAAACATATCATTTCTTTAAATTTTTAACATTTTTATTGTTTTATATTATATTATTATATTGTGTAATAATGCAATATATTTATTTATTTATTATATTATATTTATTATACTATTAGCCTCACTTAAGCTTAAATTTTGTTTATTTTAACACAATATAAAACAATAAAAATAATTAAAACTTAAAAAAATAGTATATTTTGAAGTAAAAACATATTTAGTGATAAAAATTGAAAGGCTTACAAATTAAGTGCTAAAAATTAAAAAGTTAACGTATTTAGTGGTAAAAATTGAAAATTCTTAAAGAAAGGAAGGAAAGTTTACCAGGATGTCCAAGCTTCCAAAACGTGACTTCAGGAAATCCGCTAACCGAGCGATGCTGGAAGCATCTGTTACATCCAACTGCTGGAACAGAACATCGGACAGCCCCAGCCCTTTGAGCGTACCGACAGCTGCCACGCCCCGATTTTCGTCCCTAGCTGTCATAACGACGGTGATACCGTTGACAGCCAGTTGCCGGCATACCTCTAGTCCGATGCCTTTGTTTCCGCCGGTCACAATGGCGATCCTACAGGCAAGGCAGCAGAAACAAAGGGTCCGTTTGGTTTCATTTATGGCTGAGACTGCGCTCGCTTTTGTTACAGTCAGCCTAATCACATATATAATTTATAGTTGTTCATATGAATCTAATTTGTATAAAATAAAAATAAAAAAAAATAAATTATTTTAATATTTAACTTGTGTAACTACATTTTAATAGACTCTATTTTAATTTTATAAATTTTAATCTAGTTTAATATATACTAATATATTTTAAAATAAATTAATTATATATTAATACATACTAATATTTTAATTTAAATATATAATTAAATACTTAATATATTTGATTAAATATTAATTTATATTAAAATAATTAAATAATATTAAATATATACTAATCAATCACTAAAAATTTTCTAATATTGGATCCAGTGAGCCAGGCCAGCTGGAAACGAGATTCTTCGACGTTTCCAGCCGGCCACGCTGCGGGTGCCCTTCTGCATGCGTGGAGCCCGGCCCTCCACGCCGTGTGGGCAACCAATCGTCGCTACGGTGCACGCGGTCAGCCTGATCCGCTCCGATGCAGAGACCAAACAGCCCCAAAGTGTCTGTCTCAAAGGTTTTCAATTTTTTGAAATTATTATTTGATTATTTATTTTATTCAAAAAATTTACGAATATGTAAAAATAAATAAGTCAAGTTTAATGTATTTTTAATAATAAATCATATCAGAATAAAATAAATAATTTATTTACAAATTTTTTAAATAAAATAAATGATCAAAGAGAAATATTTGAAAATCTTAAAAAAAATTATTTTGAGACAGAAAAAGTACTGCTTAGCAATCATGACTCGCATTAAAGGTTGTAGTTAGATGCGAATCTGTTTAGTTGGTACTCCCTCCATCTTAAAAATAAGTGATTTTTTGATTTTTTAAAATCATTATTTGACTATTTGTTTTATTAAAAAATTTATAAAAATATAAAAATAAACAAGTCAATAATAATGAACCATTTCACAATAAAATAAATAATTTTTTCGCAAACTTTTTGAATAAGACGAACGATCAAAGATATATGTTTGAAAATGTAAAAAGACATTTATTTTGAAACGGAGAGAATACCTAATTTTAGTTAAATGTGATTTGTCACGAAATATATGGCTAATTAACTCTCAGCAACAAGTATAGAAAAATTTAGTAACAAATTGAGAGTACCACATGTGGAGCATACTGCTAAAGAAGCGTGGATTACCACTGTTATAGCAGTAAACTAGACCAAACAGACCCGAACTTCCTCCTAACTTTTTTTGTGCCGCAGCATTAGCAGGCAAGAGCCAACAGCACAAACGATTGGAGCGAGAATCGATGTGAATTCCGAGATCCTAGAAAGAGCCGGTTATAAGAAGATAGGACGATACATACCTTGCTTTTGTGATGTTGGAGATGACTCCTTCCATGAGATTGCAGTCACAACTAGCAAGCTCAGCTCTAGCAAGAAGGAGATAGAGGCAACTAAACAATGAGGAGCTCCCGACCTCTGGTGTTTACTCCTCCTCGCAAACATAAAATGTGATATCTTCCCACAAAGCAAGATATGTTATCATTGGGTTTAACAAATTGCAAGGTTCACGTGGTCCGTGTCTGCAGGAGACCGGCTCAGGTTCCAGTTTATTGCTCATTAGGTTATATGGAAGCGTCACAGCGCACGTGGCTTGCCGTCCCAAGCTTTACGTGTTGGAAGAGAACAAAGAACTCTCAGTACACGTCCGGCGGGGCGAAGCCAGCGCAGCGGAGCATTTGTGTCAACCTTTATTTTTAATGGTATCATTAGCTGTACAATTGACGTTTAAACAGTGTTTTACACATTAAGTTTACAAAGCCTTCGATGTCAGATGATACCAACAACTATATGTGGCTTCACCACTGGTACACGCCTTGAGGATGACCGCCCGGGATGACATATGCATGGTTTCTTCATTTATTATTTTCTCCAGTAATTAACATAAAGCGTGCAACCTGGTCCACTGACTCGGCTGGGGACGGCTGCATTTGGAACTGGATGCTGAAGCATACTCTTTTTATTTTTAAATTAGTATCGTCGTTGATTTTTAATATCAACTTTGACTATTTATTTTATTAAAAAAATTTGATAAATATTATATATTTTATTATAATTTAATTTATTATTATAGTTGTTTGAATCACAACTTAAAATTTTACATATTTGAAGTCAATAACGATATTAATTTAAGAACGGAAGGAGTAAGTAAGTTGTCTAATTTTTCTCTTCTCGTCAGTTTTAGGATAACTGATTGGTTCGCAGTAGATTAATATCGTATTAGAGACAGAGATTTAGACTTTGAATTATAAGTGAATTATTTATTTTTCTCACCAGTTTAAACTTATAGGTGTAACTGATTGTTGCTTAATTTGGATCCATATTCGCTGCAGCAACATATTGGATAAGAGTGAAGAGAAAAAGGAGCACCTATGCCCTAGTGCAATTGGTCATGGGGACAACCGGACAAGGCTCCATTGTCGTCTTCCACCTCCGCACACGCAGGGTTTAAGAAATCGTGAACCGGCCACACCCCTCCCACGGTGCTGCCACCCTCACCGCACCGTAGAGGGTGCGGGATGTGGGGTCGTCGGATCATCAAATCGTGGCGCCTATCGGGTTGCCGCGTCTATTGGGCCGTTGTGCCAATTAGGCCAGCCCGGCATGGATTAGCATTTTCATGCGAGTCAGAGCTTGAGCTCATGAGCGGGCACAGCACAGTTTGCATGGATTAGCATTTCCGTGCCGTGTCATGAGTCAGAGCTTGAGCTCATGAGCGGGCATGACACAGTTTGATAATGAAGTGGGTCGTGTCGGATCAAAATTAAATGTGTCAGACTTTTTCGTGCCTAGGCTGAGCTGGGTCGGGCCGTCCGTTTGGAGAAGTATACTCCTAATTGTGTCGCACATCCTTGGTTGGGCCCGACCAGAGAGAAGCCCCTATGTTTTCTATTTATGGGCTCAAAAGGCCTAACTAATTGGATACTTAATTTGGTGCTAAGCTGATCCACCAGTCAAGGTCGCTAGACACAAAGGCCCTTGCCTGGCAAAGAAAGCAAGTTGTTCCATCTTTTCCCTTGAAAAAGAGAGAGAGAGAGTTCTGTTATCTTTAAAGTGCAGGATCATGACATACAAGTCATGAATTTTTTTAGGTGATTTGCGTACCTAAAGTCTAACAAAGTTAATGTGAGAGCGATGGGATCAAACCAAAGTTGACAACAGCGAAATTGGGTACCACCGCTTTTGAAGCTTTCAAGTGTGGCGCAAGCAAGATTCCAAACACAGATCAACAGCTGAATTATCTGTTAGCAATGGCGCCAACGAAAAAACATTAGCTACCAAGTTTCGCTGACAAAAGGTCAGTATTGTTGGCCTTTTGGACGGCCGACATCTGACCTTGCTCCACAGATGCAAGGAAATGGCCACCAAAACAGACATATAACCATCACCACAATTGGAGGCTTTGCCCGACTAATTAGGCGCGTGCAATTTGCACGACACCGGCATGCGGTTAGGTCCGCTGCAGCTGTTTCGTGGAGTCCGCGGACCACCTCCAAATCATCGCTTTCCTGGCCTCACGATCACGAGAGTGCGGGACAAGAACATTCCTTTCACTCACGCTTCAGGTAGAGGACGGCCGGCTGGTGAGCTCATGTCGTCAGCGAAGCGCATGCTCCACCAACCGCGCGTGAGCTGCTCTAGCCTTCGCGTACGACGAGCGTCAAACCCACGACACAACACGCACAGCTGCGTTAGCATCCATTCAAGCACTGCAAATCCTGAGACCTCTGTGTCATCCACCTTCCTCCCTGCCTCTCCGACTCCGAGCATGGAGAGGCGTACCACGGGCGCCCGGCCACCAGCGATGCTTCTGGCAACGCTTTTGCTGCTGTCGAGCGAGCTGGCAACCCTCAGCTGCGGCCACAGAAGTCTCACAGCCGATGCCACGGTGCGGCGGCACGGGCGGGCCGCAACGACGACGACGTCAACGGCGCCGCCTACTGCAGCAGCCAAGGACGCCGAGGCGGCTGCGGTGTTCGGCGAGTCCAAGAGGCTGGTGCCGCAGGGCTCCAACCCGCTGCACAACTAGCGCAGGTTCTTCTTCGATCGATCGGCTTTTCCATTTTCTCTAGCTTCACATACACAGTGATGCCGATGCGCAACTGCAACTGTAACTGTAATTAGTTAGCACAGTTGTTGGGAAAACGAAACATTGGTCGCTGCGAAATCTTTGTTGGGAGAGTTTGTTTGGCGTCATTTCCAGGGTGTTCAGCGTCGTTTCCGTCGCTGCGGCGAGGCAGCCCGTAGTAGCAAACGGACACGGAAGCCCGAACAAGTTGGGCCTTTGTCACTGGCTCGCTAAACCATGGTTTCACTTCTTGCGGCCACGCCATCAATGGATCAACCGTATCCCTTGATACATAGTATCGTCCACATGCTTAGGGCTCTGTTTGTTTTTTCAGCTAAAAAAGTTAAAAACTAAAAAGTTAAAATAAATAAAGTTTTAAAAAATTATTTTTTAAATGTTAAAAAACTAGTTTTTAAAGAAATAAATTAAAATATGAAAAACTCACTCAGAGCTGTTTTTTTTATTTTTAATGTGCACAGAAGTTAAGTATATATTACAAAAGTCAACAGTCATTATTTTTCTAGTCAGCTTTTCAACTAGCCACTAGCCAGTTTTTTTAAAAGCTCAAAAGTTTCAGTTCAAATAAAAAGGCTTAAAATATATACTTAGCTTTTCTGTACATTAAAAGGCCAAAAAGCCAGCTTTTAGTGAGTTTTTCAGCTTTTAATTCATTTTTTAAGAAGATAGCTTTTTAGCGTTTTAAAAGTCAACATTTCAAAATTTGTTTGTTTTAGTTTTTCAAGTTTCACTGGAAAAAATCAGTCTGAAAAGCTGAAGCAATTAGGTTGGTGACTTGCTAGGCTAATCTATTGCTACGACAGAAAGGTGTGGAAGCCGCGGAGAAAAAAGTGCGGCTCTGAAGAGCAGCTGGAAGGAAATTTTTGGGGCTGGAGCGACATTGAAATTTGATAGGGAGAAGGGAGAAGGGAGAAGAAGAGGAGCAAGAAGAAAAATGACAGAAGCAAGAAGGACAGGGGACATCCTTGGTAGCTGTGCTGGCTCCGTCCCTAGTGGGAAGGTCGGAGAAGAACGCAGCTTCGATCCCGGCGGTTTGTGACCATCAACACGACATAATAATTTAGTCTCACACTGTATAATCGGAGACACGACATGGGTGCATGATTACCATGCATGCGACGTCGAGTTCTTGTTCTTCTGGTCTTGTTCTTCTGGTTTAAGCTGCAACAAAGATGATTTCGTCTCTGTCCCAGTTGAGCACAGAACGGACCGCCTCAGAAAAGAGCAGACGAGTGAAATGTTGCAAGTCCTCACGACCTGTTGCAATTAGGAAAGAACGTAACTGAAGCTCAGAACATCAATACTAGTTCAGTTATTCATCCATAGTCTCATACAAGCGGCAGACACCATTATTATATTTTCACTCAGAAGTGAAGACAACGTTTATGGTAGTTGCAGGCTTTCATACTGGGTCCGTATGATCAAGCACGGTACCTGGTCAAGGACTGCAGTCTGACACCAAAGAATTCCCTTACAGGGGATTTGATCTATTAGATGAGCTACGGAACCGAAAGAGACAGTCCCAAAACCTTATCAGTTCGTTGTAATTGAGCTCTGGCGGATGTAATTTTACTTGGTGGATCATACCATATTTTGTGCAAAAACAAATACAATTGCTACATTAGTCAATTACAGGACGAAAAGTGCATCTCCCCTTCAGTAAACTCCCAGGTGAGCTTCGAGCAGGATGTGGAGGATGTGAAGTCGGGGCCAGATTAACAGTTTCGACAACCAGGCTTTTTTCTGCACTGAGATCCTAGAGTATGTGACTTGTTCCTAGGATCTGCATCCGTCGAACAGCATGCTTCACAAAGTCGTGCATTTTCCTACACAATTTTGATTAGTATGCATCAAACGAGAGACATTTTTCAAAAGCGAATTTCCTCATTCCAGAAGCACTGCTATTTTTATCGGTCTGGAGGGGTGGTCCTGAGCTCAGAGCAAGACTATCAATCTTCAGACTTGAGATCCGATCGTTTGCAGTTGGCTTATGTAAGGAGCACATCCAGATTGTGTTATTGCGGAGGAGCAGCATTGCCTGGAAGTCTCGCACTGACAATCCTTGTTCACTTCCGACCGGTCTCCTGCAGCTGGTGCGTGGCGGAGCGTGATGCTAGTATGTCGGCACTTTGTCCCCATCCTCAAAAGATGCCGGGTGCAGGTGTTGTCACTCCATTCAGATCTTCATTTACATATGGGAAGCTACAACCAAGAAACTTTTTTTTTTTTTTTGCGATAAGAAACTATGTGACCTATACAGATAATCAATCGATAAAACTAGAGAAATGTCAAAAATGTGATGCTACAACCATTAGGCCTACTACACAAATATGAGTATTCAATCAATACAACTTCAGCAAGGAGCACATATCTTTTCCCTCCCCTTTACATACACATATCTTGATCATAATCCTGCGCAAACAACGCATGCCTGCAGACAACATTACGCCCCCACGCTACTGCAATCGAGCGATCATTCCCTTACCAGAAAAACTGATAGCAACCGAGGATAAAAGGCAGAAAGCAAGTGGACCTTTTCGCTCCATTGCTCGAGCACCACACAAGCAAAGAATTTTTCACCTTTATTGCGAAGATCCGCTTCGAGCACTTGGAAACCAGCCATTCGAACTCACATGGAACCAGCAACCAGACTCCACTGAGACCAAACCGTCCATGCATCAGGCTCTTAAACAAAGCGGTAAAGTCAGATCAGATTCCTGAAAATTTGGATTCGAGTTTGTGCCACGAGATGGCATCAAATAGACTCCTTTCCTCTTTTCTTTCTCAGAGCAAAACGACATCCGATTAGCGGTGCTTAGCATTAAAAAGTGCCAATGCTACCGTTACACCAAACTTTATCTCACTTCCCAACATGAGCACTTCCTGTTTCCAGTTTCCACCTCCTAACCTCCGATGCATGCACTACAACATTATAAGTATAGCTCCAAACATTCCTAATTTTATTATAGTGGCAATAAACATTTTTATTACAGTACAGTATTAGTATATCGCATTATAAAGCAGATTTGCAAAACAGTGCACATAAAGAAATAAATAATGGGATCTACGACTAATCTATCTATCGCCACAGCAGGCCAAAAAATAACAGCTGTACACAGCCCATGGCGGCATCTCTCTCGACCCATCCGCCACCAACGTGTGGGCCTTCCGGGTGTCAGTACCGTGACGGCCACTCCAACAAACCACATTATGACTTACTGACAACGTGGACCGCGAAATGGACCCATGCCGAGTGGCCAAGCGGGCCGACGTGTCAGTGTCCCACACCAACCCACCGCCGACACCTGCTCGAAGAACTGCAAGCCGAGCAAACCGGCATTGGCGTTGATCCGATCCAACGGTGAGAGAATCTATCTCCGGCGATGTAGGGCCCGCATTGTCACGCGACGGCGGCGAGGAGGTCGTCACGAGCGCCGCGGCGTCGGAGAAGGTCGTACGGCGCCCAGAGCGCGTCGAGCGGACATGCTCGACCGGCGTCCAGCCGCAGCCACGGCTTCCCCTTCCCGCTCCAGTGCAGCAGGCTGACCGGACCTGGATGCAGCTCACGGCACTGCCCCGCGACGTTGTCGCCGCCGAGTCCGTGCTGGTTCCAGCGGTGCTCCACGGCCTTCACCTCGCCGGCGAACACCAGCAGGAATGGTGGGAGCGAGCCTAGCTCGTAAATCCTGGCCTCCTGCTTCTGCACCTCCATCCAGTACTCCAGCTTCGCGGTGTACCCGCCGGCGCGCCACCTGTCTAGGTCGATGACCATGACCCCGGTGTTGAAGTAGCACGGCGTCCTTGTCCGGTTGGCGAAGACGGAGGCGTACTCAGGGTGCCGCCAGAACGCGTCGGTGAAGTAGGATGTGAAGTTGGCGTGGCAGTACTCGGGTGCGGCGAGGGCGGCGTCGGGGCCGAGGTTCGTGGCCCAGAGGCGCGCGACGTCGTCGACGACGAGGAGGTCCGAGTCGAGGTAGAGCACGCGGGAGACGGAGCGCGGGAGGAGGTCGGCGAGGTAGATGCGGGCGTAGTTGAGGGGCTGGTCGAGGGCGCGGCGGACGGAGGAGGAGATCTTCCCGCGGACGAGGCGGGCATCGAACCGGTGGACGGTAGCGGGGAGCGTGGGGAACGCGGCGGCGAGCGCGCCGCGCAGCGCCGCTAGACGCCGCGCCGGGGACGCCGAGGAGGCGACGAAGTGGAAGGCGATGGACTCCGGGCAGGCGGCGTGGCGGAGCACAGAGAGGACTCCGGCGAGGGAGCCCCGAAGGTAGGTGGCGTCCAGTGTCATCGCGACGTGGATGGTGGGCGCGCCCGCGCACGCCGCGCCGTTGCGGAAAGCGGGAGCCTCCCGGAACTCCGGAAGCTCTCCGGCCGCCGCGCACGCCGCGGCGAGGAGAAGGGCCACGGCGAGGACGCGCATTGCGGCCCCGTAGTGTCTGGATGGTACCAGGCCCCGGAATCGAAAGGGGAATGGAATTTTACGGGCACGGATGGAGGAAGAACACGGATGCGATGGTACGGGATGACGCGTAGGAGTTTATGAGGCGTTAATGAGAAGGAGGGAGAACAGGGGCCGGAGACAGGCTGGACGGAGGAAGACGGGAGGTTTTGCCCGTGGTTAGTCTTCGACCTCTCAACTAGTTTTAAAATATTGACACTTTACCATCTAACATCAAATTTGGTACTCCTCCGTTTCTTTTTTACTTTTCATTTTAATTAGATACGGGCACAGAAATTAAATAAGTAAAAAAGTAAAATATGCTGAAAACAAAAACAAAAGAAATTGAGATATGTATGTATTGAAATTAAAGAAAACTATATTAAAAAGCGATGATGACTAATAAATTGAAAAAACTTAAAGAGTCTAAATAACAAGTAATATGTAATGAAGAGAGTATTTATCTTAGTAAAAAAATATTAATTATGTTTCAAAAATTATTAATAATAAAATAAATTATATTTATTATATTTTTAAATAAACGAGCAATCAAAAATGATATTAAAAGTAAATGATGTCAAAATTTTAAAGAATTAATCCAATTTTCTTGGAGCCTCTACAATGCTATCAGAATTTGGACTAACTTATAAGGATTAATACGATACATGCTAACAATTTTGTGAAATTTAAAATATACCATTCGAGTCTACGTATCATTCACTTGCAGAGTCTTATCTGTCATTGATATATCAATAATATATTTTTAAAGTTTATAAAATTATAATAATATGTATCAAATGATCTAAAAAAATTAGACACACTTATTCATCTATCCCGAACATGAACAGTAGAAAAGCCTGATAAAAAAAGAGGGTGGACTAAGATTCAAGGGTTACGAAACCAGCCAGGCTAGTTTTCGTGAAAAATCTGTTAAATGTTTCCTGTTCAGTTTGAACGGTTCACTGGTTTTTAGTTTAATAAATTAAATTTTTTTGAAAATATAAACGTCCGTCAAATAGGTCGGTAAACCGATGAAAACCGCTCGAACCGATTTAATTTTAAATTCGCAAACAGTAAATCAAAAATGGTAGGTAAAAAAAGGGTCTGTTTTCTCTCGAAAATTTGATTTTTGAATGTGTACTATTTTTCTGATTTACTGTAGTAATTTTTTCGGTTTTGCAAAAAATGATCAGATCGCCGAGCCGCGGTTTTCTCAGCTCAAAACGGTTATCCGAACACTGCTGTGAAAACTGTAGGGGTTGCATCCTGCGAGCCTCTAATATAGTCCGTACACATTGCTGTTTCACAATTGTGTTTTTACCTTTATTTTAGACCTCAACTGTGATTTTACTCTGCTATTTGAAAATAAACAATCCGTTTAACCTTATTTTTGACACGTTAGCTTCAATAAAAAAAAGAAAAAATCAAATAAAATATCAAATGATCATTGTATTCTTCCATCTGTTCTCGTCTATAACTCATAACTCAGTACATTCATAAAAATTTATATAAATTATATTGAAATTTATTAAATATCTCAAAATATTCTAAATATTATCAAAATATTATTGAATATTAAAGCAAAATATTATCAGTGTTCATACAACATATGGTAAAATTATATTCTCCAAGAAATTGAGGTAAATTAATGGTATTTTGTAATCACAATTAAACTCTAAATAGAAGTAAAAATACAATTGCCTCTACCAAATATGAGGGTGCTATACTGGTATGGACGGTAGCCAGGCTGTTTTATTGTTTGCAAGATCAAAATCAAATGTTGCAGGCTTTCCTATGAAGCAGTTGGTTTGTTTTGATCGTGTCCACATTAAGGTTTACAGAACCTTTCAAAACCGACCAATGAAACATGAATTTAGATAAAATTGATTTGATTCGGTTTTACTAGATGACCAGTTTTTTTTTAATTTTTTTAAAAAAATTAAAAATTTAAAAAAAAACAAAATACTAAAAAACCGGTAAAATCGAGGGGTAAACCGGTGAAACCAAGGTTACAAATTTTAAAATTGAAAACATAGAAACGAAGAAACCGATCGCTAAACCAGTGAAACCGCTCGATAAATAAAAAACCGGCCAATTTATTATAACACTTCATTCAAATTTTGATTTATCAATTTGGAGCGGTTTTGATCAGTTTTCACAACTTTCACGGTTTTCATCAAATCTGTCTTAACCAATTTTAGCTGTTCAAATGAAATTCAAAATCCTAGCCCACTTGGGCGCCAGCAGTACAAGGCTGCTTTTTTTTTTAAGACGGTGTGCTGCTTTTGGTGTTGTGACCAGGGTTTTAAAAATCGGCTTCGGTTCGGTTTCTGGTTCGGACCGAATTCGGCTGAATTTCGCCGGTTTCTAAAATCCTGACGGTGACTTTGAGGCGGTCGCGCCCCACCCGTATCTCCATCCGCAGGTCCCGTCGTCTCCAACGGGAAAACCGATACACACAGAGCGTGTTGCCGCCGTGCCGAGTTCGCCGGAACCGGCGCATCGCCGTCGCCCTGTCAGCCTGCGCCCAACGAAATCTATCGCGCGCCACACGCGAAAACTGGATACGGCATCGCCCTCCACACCCCAACAAACGCAACGCGTCGTGCCTCCCACTTCCATCTCGAGCTCCCCCCGGAAGGAAATTACAAAGGACCCAGGTCCTTTAGAAATCGAATAAGACCTCACCTCCCGCAAGCCACGTGTTTTTTTTCTAATCTCAAAGCAATTTTCTAATCCAGCCCACAATCTTCTCGCATGGGGTTTCCGTATCGCTGCCGTGCCGCTCGATGGTAACCGGAAAACCAACGCAGGTTTAGTTGTACACAATCCAAATTAATAAAAATACTTGTAAGGATCAGTTTTACACAAAACTAAATATCTATGTATTGCTTGTTTAAAGATAAATTACTTATTAGCTATTCAAAAATTTAAAGTTCTTTGTTATTAGCTACTAAAATTTTTTAATTTTCATATTAATAACCAGTGTTATTTTTTTTCCTTATTACTTCTATCTATTTCGTTAAAAAAAAACTTATTTGCTCTTATATCAATTTTTAATATTCTATCCATCTCAAATTATAAGTCATCATGGAATCCTCTAGTTTTCTCAGATTAATTATTATCACTTTTCAATATAACTAGAAAATCTGCGCGGTAATTGCCGCGCTTTTCATGTATGTTTTTATTATGCAATCCTAATTGAAGCAGTATATTTTAAATTTATTATTTAATAAATAGAAATACAGTTGCTTTGATATAGATGACAAAGTTCTATAAATATATTTTTAAAAATAAGTTGTCGATATGGTTTTCAAAGCATAAGTGTGACCCTTATTATCTATAAAATATTTAATAAAAGTAGCATCGGTACACTTTTAAAAAAGTATTTTCAAAACAAATTATTTCTAATTTTGTAACTTAATAAATTTAAAATTCTTTCTAATTTATATTGGCAATGTTTAATTAAAACATTGCGTCCAAAGCTACTATTTTTTTAAACCGGAGTTGTAAGCGGAAAAAAAGATTGAATCTTAGTTCTCATAATAATCAAAAAGCATTTTTAAGAGATAAAACAATTTAATTTAAGTTTTCTAAATATACATTTTCATAACATATAAAAGTCTTTAATTGTAACATATACTTGCAAGACATATAAGTAAAATAAATTTATAAGAACTTCTCTTATATTTTTTGGAATAGTTATATTGAATCTATAGCATAGTAATTAAAGAGCATTTTTAAGAGATAAAATAATTTAAAGTATTTAAAATATATTTTTATAGCATATAAAGATCTTTAATTATAGCATATACTTACAAGTTATAGAAGTAGCATAAATTTATAAGGTCGTTTATGCCTACTCTCGTCGAGTAAAAGCACAATCCTACTTTGATCGAGAAAATTTTTTTTTTCTTTCTAATATCTATTTTTTTCTCACAATGTCACGACCGTTCATACCTGCTCCCGCCGAGTAGAAGCACTGAGAAAAGAATTTTTTTTCTCTTTTTTAATATCCATTTTTTCTCTTTTTTAATATCCACTATTAGATTTTAATTCGGTTAATATTTTTTAGTGACGTGGAGCAACGAGAGTTGAGAGAATGCACGATGTTTGCACTTTAATATATTAAGATAGCACGGCCGTTTATACCTGCTTCCGCTGAGTAGAAGCACGCTCCTACGTGACCAGAGAAAAAAAAAATTTCTCTTTCTTAATATCTATTTTTTTTTTAATATCTACTGTCAGATTAAAATCTGACGGTTAATATTTTTTAAGGTGACGTAGCGCAACGAAGTTTAAAAAAACTCACGGTGTTTAATATAAAAAGATTTCTCTCCTCTACTTCTCTATCTTAATGTCTATCTAGCAACTCCTCAGTTTTGAAGTAAATCCTGGAGTACCTTTTACACTCCCCTAATTTTGGTGCTCAATCCGAAATGACTTACAAATTACGACAGAGAGACTATGTTTTTTCATTACTGGACTTTGTTGAAACTAATTTTTTCGTACAAATTTGCATTATGTTCTACGAACTTAAAAAAAAATAAAATAATTCAGATCAAATTTTAATTTGAATATATTTGAAAGTGAAAAAGTTAACATTGATAGTTGATAAATAAATTACAAATTTTAAGTGGCTGATAAGAGATTTTATTTTTTATGCTTAATAAAGAATTTATCCATTGCAAAGAAAATAAAAAAGAATTTATCCTTAGTACAAGCAATACATATATATTTAATTTTATGTAAAACTGATCTTTACAGACTTATTAATTTTATGTAAAACTGGTCACGCGTTGCCCGACCGGTTAACATTGAGGCCGCACGACAGCGTTACGAGACGGCCACGCGAGGGATTGTGCACTAATGAAAAAATTGCTATGACATTAGGAAAAAAAAAAACACGTGGCTTACCCGCCGCTGTCCGGCATCCACGCCATGGCCTCCGCCCTCGCCGTCTCCGCCTGCCCCTGCCTCGCCTGCTCAGCGATCGCGCGCCGCAGCAGCTGCGCGATACCGGCCTCCTCGTCCCGGAGCCTCAGATCCCCGCCACTCCGCGGGGCCGCCTGCATTTCTGGGAACCGTCTCGGCGGAGGCCCTCGCACTTTCGTGGTGCGCGCCGTACAGGGACAGGACTCGACCATCAAAGGTGTGTATGCGAGCCTCATCAGTCCCTCCTAGCTCTCGTCACCTCTCTTGTATCGATTTGTTTGATTCGATAATAGATGGTGAGCTGCTGGTTAGACTTAGGAGCACTTGGTTAGACATGAGATTCATTTGCCGTGTGTTGCGACCTTTCTGGCTATCGCCCGGTCTTTGTAGGCAGCCTGGCTTGCTTGTTCTCCTCAATGGAGCGTAACTTTCGGAGGAAACGAGGAATTAAAAATTAAAGGCTAGATCTCCACAGGAAAAAATAAAGATTATAACTTCTTGCTGCAAGGTCTATGTGAGTGAATGTCTTCATGCATGCATCATAATGTGGTAAACGCCTGAAATTGAGGCAACAAACCCACCTACATCTGCTTCAAGCGCTCATTTTTCGGCATGCTCCCCTGACAAGATGAGCACATGTGTTTGTTTCTTGTAGTTGGACTCTATGATGGTGTTTGTTTTCCTGAAAATGAAGGATGGTTTAGGGAAATGAGGGGACTTGGATATCATTTCCATTGTTTGTCTGCACCACAACCGTTTTGGTGCATTCAAAATTTAAGGGCATGTGAATGAACAAAGACCTGCTTGTATACTTGTAGAACTCATTCTCAAAGTGTGCAAGCAACTCAAGGTTCAGACTTCTAAAAGAAAATTACAAGGAATTAGCCAAGAATATATATACTGCAGTGTCAAAATTTAGTGCTGTTGGATTCATATATGCAATTATTTCTGTTTGATGCCAATTTTTATGGTTCATGGTCTTGAGCAATGTTACGACTTACTAGATGTTAACTGTGACACTGCATTCTTGCTCTTTATATTTGATATTTTTTTTTGAGTCTGCTCTTTATATTTGAAATTGAGTGTGTATCATAATTATTAATCCCTTAAATAAAGTCATTTATGCTCTTTGCAAGCAATCAACATTTTGCATCAAACATTCATGCATCTCTTACCTTTATTTAGTTTTTGGGTATGTTACCCTGTGTTTTCATTTAGTTGGTCTGTTCTTATCAGCTATTCATTTGCAGTTCCGGATGTGACAAAATCAACATGGCAATCACTTGTAGTGGAGAGCGAGCTTCCTGTCCTTGTTGATTTCTCAGCTTCATGGTGTGGGCCGTGCAAAATGATTGACCCAATTGTTGGCAAGCTCTCAAAAGAGTACGAAGGGAAGCTGAACTGCTACAAGCTCGACACTGATGACAGTCCAGACATATCGACCAAGTATGGCGTCCGGAGCGTCCCCACTGTGATGATATTCAAGAATGGTGAGAAAAAGGATGCTATTATCGGTGCTGTGCCTGAGAGTGCGCTGGTGACTTGCATCGAGAAATTTATTTAGTGGTAAAAAAGTCCAAAGTCCAAAGATATCTCGCGGATCACAGTTGGCCTTCCGAAACTTATATTTATATTGGGTTCACTGAAGCCATACGCACTACTTGTAGATATTGGAATTGAATTGTTGTAGCGCCAGATATATGGCGTTTGAGGATACCTGGCTGCAGAGGTTTCGGTTCTTCTTCGAGTAATGATGAAAGCCGCACGGATTCATTGTTCCTTATCATTGTGGGCTATTTGTGACACTGACTTGTATCAACCACATTCCACCTAATTGAATACCTACCATTCCTTGTGATCATTTTTGTGCATAGTGCAATCTGCGCATTGAGAATTTGAGATGAACTCCTTGGCAGACAGATTCCGTATCATGTGTCAAGCGACTGGTGATACGTGACTGGACTGGGCGCAAAAGAAAAAGTAAAAAACAACTCTGCCTGCCCTGCCTCTTGTTTTCGTTAGACGTTTCCCTTAGTGGCTTAGATAAACAGGCCAAGAAGCTTGAGAGCGCTTGGATGGCTTTAAACGATAACGTAAGTCACAATTAGATGTCTGTACTGCACTCCAGACTGTCGAGTTGTGAACTTCTGCACCCATTGTCGAGTTGTGAACGCCCAGAAATCTTTGTGTTCGGAGAGCTTCCACGATCAGAGATCCTGATCCAAGGACCATTGGGAACAAACACGATTCCGTGGTACCGGAACAAGTTAACCCGATCCGCGGCTGGCCGCTGGAAACAGTGAGGGCCATGTCCGCCCCACCAGATTCAAGAGGAAGATTCAATGACGCGGGCCTGACCAGACTAATGTAATCCTCTCGTTGGTCGCATCGTCTTAGCTGTGGCCTGAGTTGTACACTCATCAGCAAAGTTACAGCGCGATGGATGGGAACCTGTGACCCCGAGCTACTGACAACCACGCGACGCGCCGGTCGACCATCTCTCACCATCTGGGTAGGTGTCCGACGGACTCCATCACGGGGGGTTTTTCCCGCGGCAGTTGTGCTTTTGCTTTCCCGTGCGTCCGCTCGGCGTTGATGGCACACTGGTTCGCGGCAGCCGCAGGTGGTTAGCCATAGCCATAGCCAGGACGTTGGTCGATCAGGAGGGGTGTTAAAAGTGCTCGTTTCGCAGATTTTTTTAGAAATTATTTTGATCTTTATTTAAATTTTAATTAAAAATAAATTGAATTTTAATCTGATGTTAATTTGATTCAACTTTTAAATTTTTTTATTTTCTTCGTAAATTGAATTTTAATCTGATGTTAATTCGATTCAACTTTTAAATTTTTTTATTTTCTTCAAATCTA
The DNA here is from genome assembly GCA_001602295.1 of Zoysia matrella. Taxonomy (NCBI): domain Eukaryota; kingdom Viridiplantae; phylum Streptophyta; class Magnoliopsida; order Poales; family Poaceae; genus Zoysia; species Zoysia matrella. The sequence goes on along the minus strand of BCLG01001576.1, from coordinate 37,932 downwards.
TTTTCAGCTCTAACGAGACGCCCCCGCCCCGACGACTGTGACATCTCACTAGCGACCCGCTAACCGATCTGTCCGTGCCTTAAGCGCGTTACCATTCGAGAGTGAAAGTGAAACCTAGTGGGCGTCTCTGTTTGCTTTGTGTTGGGCTTAGGCTAACGTTAAAATAAATAAAGTTTTAAAAATGTTTTAAAAAATAACTAAAAAATTAAAAGTTCACTGAAAATTGATTTTCTAGTTTTTATATACAAAGAAAGTAAATATATATTACAAAAGCTAATATTTAAATTTCATCAATTAATTTTTTAATTAATTACTAACCAGTTTTTTTAAAAACTCAAATGCTACGGGCTCAAACAAAAACAAAAGCCTTACACCGTGGCTTTCGTCGTGACGCGTGGGATAATGGACGGACGCTTGCGCGCGCACGGTAGTGGGTCGCAAAAGGCAGGCCAGGGGCACCGGGCGGGGCCGTCCGCGACTCTGCTTTCGTGTCGGTGTCGCTTAGCACTCGGAAAAAGCTGCAACAGGTGACTCGACGACGACAATGGAATGGATAGGCCTTATCTTCATTTCGAATCTGCTCAGTCTTGTAACCATGATCTTTCGATTTTACTCGCGGTTTTAAATTATTAACGCGATTAATTTTTAACATAAATTTTATTATTCATTTTATTAAATAAATTATTTTAATATATAAAATTATTAGTCACTATTTAAATTTCATTAATAGTAAATTAAATAATAATAAAATTTTACGTATTTAAATAAAATAAATAGTTAAAATTAAAATTAAAAATTAATGATATTAATAATTTAAAACCGAAAAGACTACGAGCTACGGTGAATCGCTGATTAGAGGTGTGGGATTTGTTTCCTAGAATCTGCGCCGGTGCCATGGCGCGTAACGGAGCACGGGCAATCCAGCGGTACTTGGGAGAACGGGGCGGCCGGCGGCAGCCGATCAGAGATTCACCAAGGCCATCCGGCCCCTGTTACCCACCTAATTTTCCCTTTTCTCCGTCCAGGAGTACCACCCTGACCCAGCCGGAGTCGGGCCCGGGCAAGGCAGAGCTGCCCTCTTCTGAAATCCTCCGCCTGAACATTTTTTGGCCGTCGTCTCCTTCTCCCTGCTCGTCTTCATCCTCTCCCCCGAATTCGTCTCGCCGCAACCGCCCCCTCCTCCTCTCCCGCTTTCGTCGCGACACGCGAGGTGCCGCGCTCTGACGCCTCCATCGCACGAACCCTTATCCCCCCCCCCTCCCAACCCCAACCCCAACCCCAACCCCAACCCCAACCCAACCCAACCAACCAAGCAGCTTCGCCCACGAATTCGTGCCTCCGTCGTCGTCCTCATCCTCGCCGCTGGCACTGGACCTGCCTGCCTGAGGGAAGATTCATCCAGGCCCCCGATTGCTTTTCCGGTAAGGATCCCTATCTTGCTTGGCCGGGTGGTTCTTTTCTCTGTTGGGTAATCGGAGGAAGGGGCGTTCCCAGTATTGATTTTTTGTCTCCTTCCGGTCCCCCGTTTCTCCCATTTACCTGAGAAAACCAAATCTTACTCGTTCTTTATGGGACGGAAATCCCAAATCATTCCATCGCGCAATGGTCTGCGGCGTGGTGGAGGGATGTTTGGTCCCCATCTTGTTCGTGGGTATAGAACTCGCCTGAATTTGCATAGTCATTTCGTTGAGCGTCTGATATGTTGCTTGTTGGTTTGGTTCAGCGTACGATATCTTGCTTGAAGAGATTGCTCTGGCGGGTGGCTATGTTTAGTAGCACCCAGGTGGTGTGCGTTACAGACTAGAGGGCGAAAACTAGATAATGCTTTCTTTTGAGTTCTTCTATCTATAGATTTCTTCTATTTAGCTGAATGCATAGCAAGTTTGACTTATGTCTTCTGAATTAGGCCGAACTTTCATAGAAATGGGCTTCAATCTGCAGTTTGAGCCCTGATAAAATCAAAACTATCACCTTATTTCTTTCCGGAGTTTAACATCTTTCGTGGCTGATGACATCTTTCTTGTAGTGTATACAGCCCTATTACACCGATCATCAGTCGCAAGACTGAACTAAAATCTTGGAACATAATGGTGTGCTTTGAGCCTCGTCTGCAGGTTCCTGATGTAATTAAGACCTGTTTGATGGTTGAAAAGACTCTTACTAGTTGTATTGTAATAATATCAGTACATATGGCGCCAGAGTGATTAAGAAATTTCCGCGAAGCTGTTGGGTGAGCGATCCATTGTTTCCTGATCCTGGTACAGTAGGTGCGATCGTCTCTGGGTTATTCTTGTTTTTTGTTGAGCGCTAGATATGTTAATGACGATCTTTTCGGTTTGTCTGGTTCCATTGAATATGCCAAGTGTTGCAGCTAATCGATCATTGTTGCGGTCCACATCAGTGTCCCCACCAACTGTTGTTTTTCAATGATGCTCCTTTGGAAAGAGCTCCACAACCACTCAAAGATCAACATGTCACGCAAGCTTATATTGGAAGATTAGGATGGGTAACTTAGCCTATCACAACTTCACAAGCATTCCTTTGTTTATTTCAGTGCTCTTTAGTCTTTGCCAGCCGCTTCCCTGAATATAGAATCATAAGGGTCAGCATTATTTTTTATCAGGGCCTGGCAGCCTGTCAAAATTTTAATTTGCAGACTGCTGGCCGTGCCCGTAAAAAGGGCAGCCCGGTGCATGTAATCCCACTTGTGCAGGGTCTAACCACGTTAGGTCTTTTGTACGCAATTTTTTCCTGCATTTTTACAAGAGGCTGTTTTTAGGATTTGAACCCATAAATGATGGGAACAGCTTTATCGTTGTGCCAGGGCTCCCCCTTCTTTTTTTTCCTTGGCAATATTTAATTGGGAATGATGGTGCCTTGTACATGGGGCCAAACCAAAGTCAATGTTATGCGGTTGCAGGCACTGGATTTGTTATATGTAAGTAGTTTAATTTCCTTGCTGACTTCGAACTTCCTAACTGATGATTGTTGGATTCTCACTGACATGTGACACACAAACTACCAAGGGCACAAGGATAGCAAAGAGGATAAAAACAAAGTGCTGCAGATGTAGTCCCCGGTACTAAAGTATTGGAGACTCAGGCTACCATGAAAGATGTAGATTCTTCTGTAACAAAAAGTTGCTTTCTAAACACGGTAAATGCTAAAGGTTCTGGCATCTTATAGCATGGTTAGACTTGCCTAACACTGGCTTCAGTTATCACATTTGTTAAATGCATTAGGGTAGCTCATCCAGGACAGGATGATGTGGAGTGGGCCTAAAAGCTGCCCATTACACGGCCCCTTGTGGTAGTTTGATTGCTATGTTTGTGCATCTAGCTTTGTAGCTGTCTCGAAAATGTAAAAAAAAAGAGGAAATACTATGGACATGTAGCCTTGTGACTTGTTTGGTGCCTTCCGATTCCTTGTGTTTCTATAGTCATTCGACACAATTTGGTAGATGAATCTTATCAACGTTTTAAACGCCTCAACCATGCTCTTTATCATTTTATCTTTCTATCATGTGTTTATTTATCAGTATATATATATAATGTATTCATATTGACCTACCCTTTTGGTTGTGCGTTTAATTGCAGTGCCTTTAAAATTTTGATTGCAAGAGCATTGGGACCATCACGGAAGGTGGGAGAATGGATCAGACTTGCATGCCAGCTATCAGAGGCCAGCCTTTGGTTGCAGATGCTGAGCCAGTGAAGAAAACCAGCAGGGACATGCCTGTGACAACTGGAAGCGGATGCTTCGACTGCAACATCTGCCTTGATTTTGCAGCAGAGCCAGTGGTTACTCTCTGTGGTCATCTCTACTGCTGGCCTTGTATCTATGAGTGGCTGCGCCTAGGGGTGGAATCAACTGTCAGTGACACCAGTAGTTCAGCAAGGCGACAGTGTCCTGTGTGCAAGGCAACTCTCTCCCCGGACATGCTCGTGCCACTATATGGCCGTGGTGGGAGCTCAAAAAAATCGCTGAATGGTGCGGTTATCCCCCGGCGTCCAAAGGTGCACATGGAGACTGTTGAACACCAGAATTCGCAGAGCCCTGTCAATGGCCATGACCACAGGAACATGGAAGCTAATCCCCCACACCGGCCATTGCAGCCCACACGCCATAATACCAATACCACCGAATACGACTTCGCCTATCCTCCTGCACCCGTTGGCCGTGGTTTGATCCACTCAACGGCTGGAGGAGTGCTTGGAGGCATGGCAGAGGCCGTGCTTCCATGGGCATTCCGTGGCCAGCTGCCTCTGAGCTTCTACTACGCAAGCCCGTACCATGTTGCGATGCCAAATGCGAGCCCCAGGCTGAGAAGGCAGCAGTTGGAAATCGAGAGGTCCCTGCACCAGATCTGTTTCTTCCTCTTCGTATTTGTGGTGCTGTGTCTGCTCCTGTTCTGAAACTAGACTGTGCTATGCACCTTTCTGTATATACTGAAAGTTGGGAGGATACTAATGGAGGATGCGTATAGTAAAAAGGGTATTATGGTTGACAGTTTGGCTTGTATGTATAAGCATGTTGCTTAAACATGCTGATATAGAGTTGTAAAATGATGAGACATGGAGGTGAAATGCAGATTTTACCCTTCTCGTCTTAATGCCAGGAACTGTTGCCTTTTTTCCATTCAGCAGAAGAGCTCTGTTCCCTTTTCTTGCACATGTGATTATCATTATCGGCCTGTTAGGTTACAATACAGCAAACACTGCTGTGCATCTCTCTCTCTCATACGCATTCACGGTTGCAATCGGCTAAGATTCAAGCTGTTGTGGCCTCACTAGTACATGCTAAATGCACCCGTAGTCTGTTTGCATACTTGAACTGAAAACGACAAATACTGGCATTTACAGACAAAGTGATCGAAATGCATGATAAGCCATACAGAGCGCCTCAAAGGTAAGCTTAGGGAGGCAACTTTCATAAATTAATTCACTTGCATAATCAAAACAATTACCATGTTTTCATGTGTTAACTCAGTTGCTGTACCAGTCAAGAAAAAGAACAGAAAAGGTAAGAACAAAGAAGAACAGCAGGAGAAATGTTCTACTACTGCTGTTGCGTTGGTTGCCTGAGACAGCTCCTTGTTCCCACGCTCAACATTGTTTGTAGCTTCAACAGCCTAGAAAAAAGGTAGATATTCTGTACGGACTCAAGATATTGATTCTTGATGAAAAGTATACGGATAACAGTTGATAATAGCTAAGTGGTTTGGAAAATTCAATTGATGAAGTATCATGGACAGTTACCAAGTACTTATAATTCTAGAAATTATTTCAAAGCTCCTATATTTACACAAACAACCAGTCACCTGTCAATTATTGAATGCCACTTCAGATTATGTGTTTCTATTAGGAACTGCACCTAGCTTGGTTAACATTGTGTATTTGCCCCTCTGACCATCCAAGTCTGAAGTCCCAGGTTGGTCGTGTTTCTTTATATGTGTTTCGTTTCTATTCATATATGGAAACAAAAGTTACAGCTGCATCTACAAACAAATAGCAGATAAATCTCATACCTGGTCATACAAATACTGAATCTGTTGAGCTTGTTGCAGAACATGTGTTGACATAATATGATTAAGTGCTGACATCTCCATCATCTTTATCTCAGTTTCTTGTACAGCATCCAGAAGACTTGTCAACTCAACCTAAGAGAGTTCCAGGATGCACATAAGGCACGATATTTTAAGTAAAATCGCCAAGCCTTTCACTTAAGCATAATTTATAAAAATATCCAAATACCTACCTGGAGAGCCCGTGTCTCATCATCCAATAATTGTTCTTGAACTCTTACTGGTGCAGTAGATACTTCTTGATCTCCAAGCTTTGATACATCAGATTTTAACACAAGATTAGACTTGGACGATTCAGTAGGTTTAATCTCTGGTTTCTTCTAAATTTTCTTTCTTGGCATTGCTCTAGTAATAGCATCTTGAAAGCGTATGGATCTTAGACGATCAAATTGTGTAGTTACTGAGTGGAGACGCTCACTCAAAATCAGGACCTGGTAAAACAATAAAAAAGCATATTGGATTCAAGCATTAAAAAAGATAAAACTACTCAACTGGACAGTTCATAAACTGATGCTTGATTGTCGCAACAATTTGGACAGAGGAATACAAAATACAAATTTAGTATATTATGAACTTAATTGGTTCATATCTGAACAAGAAACGAAATTAAATACTATTCATTCACTTGTTTCAACACAAAAAAATGGATGTAAATATCAAGCAAGCAACCAGGTAGACCTGACTTAAAACATCTTGATAGAAAACATTGAAACAACCTATTCTATTAACCATGTTGCTCTAATGAAAAAGATCTTTGCATGGCAAAAAAAAAAAAGGATCTTCGCTAATCATAAGGATATCAATCTAATAAGTGCTCTATCCACTGATCGAAGCACAATAGCTTAGTAAACATGCTACGACTTATGGTAAAAGGAGGAGAAGTAAATCTAATTCTAACCTAAAAGACAAAGATTGTTTCCTACCTATTGCTTTATCACATAAGAGGCAGAAGGGAAAGAAAGAAAAAACAGTATACTATACGAAACTTATAGTATAAACCTACAACCTAGCACTTTCCATATTTTCAATGCATTGTGTTCAAGAAAAAATAAAATCAATGCAAGAAATAGGTTGTACGCAACAATTGATCCGTGACTAGGATAACATCCATACCACACCATGCAGGTGAGCTATCAAGTCCAACAGAGAACTCTCATCCCTCATGCCAAGCCATGTCTTTGCACTGCCGTTCTTCTCTTCCTCGATCCTGTTCTTTAGGATATCAATCTGCTCCTTGCATCCTTTTACGAAAACACCAATCTAACATACTTACAGTAATAAGACATAGTACTAAACTGAAACGTAGAGCAAAAGTGCAAATGAGAGTTACCAGCATGAATTCACGTTGTTAACTCAATGGTCAATTAAAGATATAGAAAGATGGGATAAAAAAAATGCCTAACATACTTACAGTAATAAGACATAGTACTAAACTGAAAACGTAGACCAAAAGTGCAAATGAGGGTTACCAGTATGAATTCAGGTTGTTAACTCAATGGTCAATAAAAGATATAGAAAGACGGGGTAAAAAAAAAATGCTCAAACAGCGACGTGCAACTCACTTCATGCTCAATGGCGTCCCTCTCCTGTTCTGTTGTGCGGTGCAGGTCCACATAGTCCCTCCTGTGCTTCACAATGAACCTCTCAAGTTCCTTGATACTCTCAAGCTACATCATCACAAACAAAGGATCAGCCTAGCGACCACCCACATTCAACAGAGGAACACATCAAGGAGTTTCTCTGTCTTCCCTACCATCTTGATCGCAGCATTTGTGAATGGTGACTTGGGAGACGGCTTCCGCATGATGAACGAAGACATGAGAGCTGCCAATTGTGCCTGGATACATAAGCAAACACCACTGCGCATTAAGAATTGACGGTCATTCCTGAGGTCTTCGCTACACGGGGTAGAGGCGGTGTAGAAACGATTTGGACGGAGCTCACCTCTGTGTAGCCACGGGAGAGCGCGGCGACACGCACGGACTCCTTGAAGTCCTCCATCCTGTCCCGAACCCTCGACATCGCCGATCAGATCCGCGCGTGCTGGGGAAACCGACGAGATGCGCAGATAGCACGTCCCTGGGCTGCAGTCAGAGGGAAACGGAAGGAAGCGCCCGCCGCAGCACGTTGGAAAGACAGCTCTAAACGACGGCGAGCGACCTCCGGCGCGTTCGACAAGGCGGCAAGTCGGTCCGACGGGTCGTTAAGGTGAGAAGCGTGTTCAGATCACAGAGGCAACATATGAGCGGTAGGGCCAGGCATAGAACGCAAACTGTGGACCCACTGTCAGTGAAGTGCGAGGACCTATCTGGAACACCTGTGCGACCGCTGCCAGTTTTGAGGAATTTGGAATTATGGTCATATTTAGTTGGTAGGATGACATTGTCAGAGTTCCCATAAATCTATGTCGTGACTATCAGCAATCAGAATGCTCATCGAAGCTTACCGCTGTTGGCGCTGCTGCACGCGCCTCGCCGGAGGAAGCGGATCCGCTGCCGCGCTGTCCACTGCCGTTGGGTTGCCGGCAGGTAGGCCCAGTCCCCACGCGGCAGCGGAACCTCGCGCCTCGCCGGAGCCGAAGAAGAGCTCGCTGCGCCCGCGCTCCCCCTGCATGCTTGCCCCATTTTTCACATGGTGTGCTGGTGCCTGGTGCTCCAGCGAAGAAGCTTCAAGCTTTCTGTTGCATTTTTTTGTGATCTTCGCACCGGCTCCAACCAGCCAAGCTACTCCCTCAGATTTTTCCCTATTTTTTTTTCTATGAGAAACCTCAGATTTTATTTGTTGAGGATGTTGGTTAGTTCAATTGCAACTATGGTTTCTCCTTTGAACTCCAGTGACCCGATCAGCATGCAGTAGCTGACTAGCTGTGTGGCGTCCACAGGATAAGGATTATTTGGTGAAACAACATAATCTGTGAATTATTTCAGCACTCAGCGAAGGTACTATGACAGTCCCTGAGAGAAAATGAATGACAGAGGAGGAAGGAGATCTCAGGAAGAAAAGGTCGGCACACAACATAATTTAACAGGACGAGACGTGAAGTTCACATCGAGGACCTTAAAACAGATCCAAGTACACAATCATCAATCAAAAGATCAAAAATACAATATAAATAAGGAATCGTCGACACGAGCTTCTGCTGCACAGCCGCGGCGACTGGACTAGCGCTTGATGCTGCTCCTGACCTTGTTCCACGCCTTCTTGCACGACTCTCCGGCCACCCTGATGCCCTTCATGGCCACGGCCTTGAGCTCCTTGGTTCGCTCCTTCACCTGCTGACCGAACCCGCCCATCTCCTCTTCTTCTGCTTCTTCTCTTCTCGATCGAGCTCTCTTAGCTACGCTTGCAGGAGAGAGAGAGAGAGAGAGAGAGAGAGAGCGAACGGAGACGATCCAAGGAGGGCAGGATCTGCCGTGTGCTTGGAGGGAGGACGAGGAGGATCCGTGGAGGAGGAGATATATGAGAGCGAGGAGCGCGTGTGGACCTGGATGATCTGTAAAAGCCTTTGAAAACGAGTTGTGATGGCAGCGTTCAAGGAACGGTCACGAGCAGCCGTCGAAAGTTTGAATCCAGCGATGCCACAGGATCAGAAGGGAGGAGAGAGAGGCATCCGGTTTATCATTTCGTTGGCGATTACTGCTCGCTGCTCCTCCGTTTTTTAATTAATATCGTCGTTAATTTTTAAATTTAACTTTATTCATTTTATTTAAAAATTTTGCTCAAATATATAAAATTTTAAGTTGTGAAACAAATAACTCTAATGATAAATCAAATTATATCAAAATATATAAAATTTATCAAATTTTTTTAATAAAATAAATAGTTAAAATTAAATTTAAAAGTAAACGATGACATCAATTAAAAAACGGAAGAAATACTTAATAGCTGGCCAATTTGTCTATTGTAAATGATGCTCTAACACTTCACTGGCATGTGGCCAGTTAGAGAGCTCACCTGTCTTTGGCACGACGTGCCGTGTGGAATCGTGACAGCTTCGATCCTTAACTCTCTCCCGTCGGAGTTTTATTAAGAGCGAAGGAAAGGTTCTCTGGAAAGAGAGGGAAGGAAAGGAAAGACTTTGCTGCGCTGTGTCTTTATGCGTGGAAGACCGTAGATTGATCCTGTGTTCTGCGAGACTTTCTTTGGTGGATTTGATCCTATTCTGCAAGACTTTGTTTGCAAGGAGAATTTTTTTTATTTTCTGTATTTTTTAAATTAAATTAATATTTGTAAAATTTTTATAAAATTTTTGCGAAATTTTTGTGTTTCAACAGTGCCTTAGAGTTCTTTTGGGAGCACCATATTGGCCAGACGGTTTTCCTGTATGAGCTGGTGTTTGGTATAGCGTGTCACATTATGTATGTTCGGTCACCGATGAAGTTTTCTGCTCATGCGGCTTGCGTGTGCCCGGTTTTGGCCAAGAACGGGAAAGACAAGTGCCGGAGGCCTCGGCTCGCGGTCACCCCTCCCGGCTGCTGCTGCTAAAAATGCGACGTGCCGAGCACCCATGGTTGGGTCACACCTGCGCTTCGCCGCCGCTCTGCACGCGTTCGGCGGGCGCGCGTCGTGGCCCGGCTGGTTGAAAGGTGCGACGGCATCGTCGACCACCGCCCCACGGGGCGCCCTCCTGACTTGAGAGGTTCCCTTCTCGCTGGTGGATCGAATCAGCTGTGAGCAGCACGATGCCGCGGGCCAGGGGCGAAGCTAGACCATTTGTGCATCGGGGTCAAGCTCTTTGAATCGTTAGGGGCAGCCGGTGCATCTAGTACTAATTACCTTGATTTTGGCAAAATTTATCGGGTTTAGCTGACCTCGATGATTCGATGAACATATGTAGCTCCACCCCTGCCGCGGGCTACCCTGCACAGGTGCTTATGAATGATGCGACGGCGGCTGGACAAAATATAATAGCACTGTAGCTGATACAGTAGCGCTAGACAAACATCACATTACCCGCCGCTGCGTACGACACGACGGGTCACGACCATACCTGAACGAAGCGAAATAATGGCGACAACGACAGAAAAGTCCACCTATCAGCGATACGACAGGATCGTGTAAAACTCACTACTTATAACCTAGAGCCTCTTCTATATAAAAGAAAGCCTAAAGAGCACGAGCATAAAAGACACTAAATCACCACAAAGTAACAGTCACAAACATGTTAAAGATAAAACCACGAGCTCTATTAGAGTCCAAAGTCTTTGCATCCTTCCGAGCAAGGATCCTCACTCACTCACATTTCAGATCTTTCCGTGAAAAGAAAATCTCCGTCTTTGTAATATTATCATCGAGATAATCCACTCCTTGACGTAGGGTATTACACTATTTGAAGTGGCTCGAACCAGGTAAAAATCTGTCTGAGTCTTTCTTAGATTAAGCTCTATCAAATTCACACCTCCCTCACGATCGTATATTTACTGTGTTGATGGTCAGAACACCGACACGACCCGAGACGCGCTTGTTTGATACGCGGATGAGAAGCGGAGAGTTTGGCCGGAGAAGCGCTTCAATTTGTAAAGAAGCGTCCGCAGAAGCGACGCCAAACAGGACCTAGGTACCACTAGTCTTTGTTTGTTTTTCTTAGGGACCCTTTTGCTTATAGGAGAAGCCACCTACTACCAAATTAGATTCTCGTGAAAATAAAATAAATAAAGTGTTTATGTTGAATTCTCGTTTATTTTACTGTTAAATCACTTATAAGCGAAAATAAAAAGGGCCTTAAGCATTTTCTTAAACGATTTAGTAACATTTGATCTAACAAAATAAGATTGAAATCATATTGAAAATAAGACTGAAATAAAAAAAGGGAAAAAACGCAGCATGCGTTAGAGCAACTCCAATAGATTAGGTAAAAAAATGTCTAAATATGCTGATTTTAGCTAGCATCTAAATGAAACATCCCCGAGAAAGGTGAACGAAACCAACAGCCTCTTCAAAAACTGATCCATCGCTATATTCGAAACTGAATTATCCTGGCGAAGAGGCGTGATCTACGGAGGACGCCGAGGCAGTCCCAGCATCGCAGTGCCTGGTCCGCGTTCGCGCGCCGCGCTCGCCCACACCTCGCCACACCGCGCCGCATCACCTCGTCGCCGCGCTCACCAGCACAGAAATTGGTCTCTGTCGGACGGGGGAGACGGGAGAGCGGGGAGAAATTGGAATGCTTTGGCCCAAGAGAGCAGGGAGACGTGCAGGGAGTGCAGTGTGCGGGCAAGCATGCGGGAAGAGAGCAGGAGCGCAGGAAGAAGAGAAGCGCGTGGCGGGAAGCCGAGAACCGGCGTGGGAACGCGGGATGGCAAGCGCCGATTCCTAGCCAAAGTTTCCGAGCGATTTTCACGGGATGGAGAGCGAGGGATAGTGGCGAGAAAGAAGAGGCTGTTGGAGGTAGGTTTTGTCCGAAAATAGCTGTTTTTAGCTTTACAGGTGCATTTAAACAGGATATTGAAGTTGCTCTCAGGATGTCATCGTGTTTCCTTGTTTAGCCCAGGCCGCTTGGACCTCAGATGGCTCAAAAGGCCTGCCAGTTACTTGTAAGGATTAATTTGATACAGGTCATTATAATTTTGTGAAATTTAAAATATGCTATTTGAGCCCACGTGTTATTCTTTGGCAAGGTATTATATGTCATTAACACAATAGTATATTTTAAAGTTTATAAAATTGTAATGGTATAAATCTAATTTGCGCTACTTGTAACAACCCACCTTGTATCCACGCCGCCCACCTTTCAGTTGCATCCATTTCCAGTTCCCCTTTCCCCTCCCCACCCCCTCACCCGCGCTTAAGCCTGTTAATGGGTTGGGGTTAAATGGGATTTTTTGGGCTGGGTTTAGAAATGGGTTAATTTGAAAGGGTTAAAACGGGTTTTGTACAGAAAGCGAGTTGGGGCGGGTTGGCTTTGTGGCATTGGCGGGTTGGGGCGGGTTGAAATGGGTTCGGTCAACCCGCAATCGCGCAGGGGCAGGATTCCATTTTGCAATCGCACAGGGGCAGCCGGGCAGCCGCCGCCTCCTTGATCTCAACCTACCGGCAGGCGAAAGCGCCGCCGCCTCACCATCCACCCATCCCCACCGGCCCCTCCTTCGAGCTCATCGCCATCCCCACCGGCCCCTCCTTCGACAGCGACAAGGTAGGAGCGCCCCTTTCCTTGAGCGCCTCGCCAGCCCCAGTCCACCGACGATCCATTAGAGCGGCGGTGGAAGGCGCGAGGCTAAGTGAGGTTTCTTGTCCTCTTCCCTCCCACCACCCTCTCTTGATTTGAATACTAGGTAGCAGTGGCGAGCAGCTCGAAAACTCTGAATTCCACCAACCACGACCGTAACCCACCACCCTCTATACATTACCAGAGAAGCTCACTTTCCAGAGTAGATATTGTCATATTGAGATATAATAGTGCTGTATTCTATTGGAATTTCTGTTGCAAGACAAATTTAATACAAATCCAGTTCTGAAAGTTAGAAGAAAATAAAACGACAGTAACATTGAGCATGGAATGATACAGCATAGTCAAAAAGTCAGAACACACCTGGGCATATATACCAAGCATATAATTGAACTTGTTAGCATTTGTTCTTTTTCTATTTAAACTAGGATCCTATTTGTCAATCAATACATTTCCAGTTTGCTGAATACTCATTTTTTAGTTCTATACTAACTGAATCGTTTATTTTCAGTCTGTTTCATTCACAGGTGTTTCTTGATTTCTTCTTGCTGCCTTGTGGTCTATTTTATCTGGTTTAGCTGCAGCTGGACGTTGCATTTTTAGATCAAGAATAGGCAAAGAAAAGGTTTCTCTTGCGGATGCAATATGCCCTGCATTATTAGTCATATTCGCGCTTACTTTAATATAATTCACTAAATCTCTTCATAAACTTTATGTTTTTCAACATGATGTGCAAATTTGATTGAAATTGTATACTATCGCATTGTTTCAGTAAAAGAACCCTTTTCAGAATTATATACTATCGCACTGGGCTTAGAGCCTTAGATGGTTCTGGTAATATTTTCTAATGTAGTTTTTTTTCATGCCATGTTGGCAGTTTTATTCATTTTACATACTGGCACTTTGTGATGTCCGTAAGATATTTTTAATGAAAATGGTTAGGGCTAGAACTTCATTAGTGAACAAGGCTGAAAGTATTCAAATGATACGAAATTCAGGGGAAATTGTACTAACCAGACAGGTGAGTTTAAAGCACCATGAAGAAAAATAAAAAAAATTACATATTGTAATACAGGGAAGAGTATAAATTCCAAAGTGTAGTTTTATAATTATTTATTTTGCTTAATTATTTAAGGCAGAGAACAATTGGGACCCAATGACACTGCTCAGCAGGCCAAATCTATGGTAAAAAAGATTCTTCATACATTTTATGCACGCCAGTCGCTCGAATAGGAGTAAGATTTTGGCCACAGAGAACAATTGACAATTATAGGTTTGTCATATTCAGTGGCTCGGGGGAGGGCTGGTTGATTCTTATACCTTCATTTCTATATAGTTCATGTAGTAAAAAAATACTCAACTTGGATTGCTTGTGTGCTAACAAAAACAACTTTTCTTGTGGACAGAGATGGCTTCTCATGTGTCTGAGGATTCGGATACTAATAGTACATCTGATGATCAGTCAGGACACACGCCTACTAGAAGAGCCAAGGTATGAGAGCATTTTGAGCCAAACTTGGTTGAGGTCAGTGGGGTTATGAAGGCTGTTTGCAAATAGACAAGCAGTAGAAATTCAGGGACAAACAATCTTCGAAACCATATTGCAGAATCATGTCTAAGAATTACAGATGAGGATCGCAAGAGATTTGTGGTTACAATGAAGAAAAGACCAACAGAAGGTTCATTTACATTTGATGCAAGAAAGAGCCGTGAGTTGATGGTTAAGTGGTGCATTAGTGCTAAGGTAGCCTTCAACAAGTTTGATGATCCCTTCTTTGCTCCGTGGATGGAGTCATTGCAGCCAACATTCAGCGGCTTTGGGCTTCAAACAATGAGGAATGATTTAGTTGGTAGATACCAAAGGCTAAAGCAGGAGTTAAAAAATGAATTGGAAAGTTTGAGCTCTCGAATATGCTTTACATCTGACCTCTGGATATCAAATCAGAATTTGGACTACATTTGCTTGACAGCCCACTATATAAATGCTGATTTTGTTTTGAAGAAGAAGATCATTGCTTTTAAAAATGTCAAGTATCCACACACTGGGCTTGCAATTGAGGAAGCAATTACAAGGTCTTTGCTAGAGTGGGGGATCAAAGAGAAGATGTTCACTATCACTCTAGACAACGCATCAAACAATACAACAACATGCAATCTTCTTCAAGAAAATGGAGGTTCTGACATGCTTTTCAATGGTGAGCATCTTCATGTTCGATGTTGTGCCCATATACTGAATCTTCTAGTTCAAGATGGAATGAAAGTTGCTCATAGGGCAATCCATAAGATACGAGAGTTAGTTAGGCATATTGTTTCCTCACCGTCCCGAATACAAGCTTTCAATGAGATTGCTCAAAGATCAAGACTGCCATAAAAAGCTGGACTAATCCTTGATGTTTCGAACCGTTGGAATTCAACATATGACATGATCATGGAGGCCATCGAATACAAGGTCATATTCAAGAGATATGCTGAAGAGCAGCTTGAGCTTTCACCAGATGATGATGAAGAGTGGAAGAATGCTCAGGCCATAGGTGAGTTTCTTGGAGCATTTGGGGAAGCTACAAAAGCATTTTCTACACATAGGTATCCCACATCTCATTTGTTTTTACACAATATGCTTTGCATCCATCAAGCACTAAGAAATAGAAAATGGCAAATCAATAATGTGTTAGAGGATTTGGGGTGAGCAATGGATGAGAAATTTGATAAGTATTGGGATAAAGGAAGATATAACATGACGCTAGCCATAGCCACTATACTTGACTCATCAAAGAAAACAGATTTTCTAGACTTCTTTTATGAGAAGATGTGTGAGCAATATGTTGACATCGGGACGAGTGTGGCGCTAGCCAGAAATTGGTTTATGAAGTACTTTCAAGAATACGAAAAGATTGTTCAAAAAGATAATCCAAGTTTCTCTTGTGTTGCTGCAACAACAAATGTTTTGGGTTTGCCTGTTCTTGGAAAAAGAAGGCTCGATCAAGAATTTGCTCAGTGGTCTCAAGTAAGAGGAAGGCGAATTCCAAAGTCTGAGCTTGATACATATTTGGAAGAAGAGTTTGTAAAAACAGATGAAAGATTTGAGATTTTGGGTTGGTGGAGAACTAATTCAAACAAGTATCCAGTGCTTTCAGCTATGGCACGAGATTTTCTTGCCATTCCATTAAGTATTGTTGCTTCAGAATCTGCTTTCAGTGCTAGCGGACGAATTCTTGGTGATAATCGAAGCTCAATGTCACCAGAAATGCTTGAATACCTTATCTACTGTAAGAATTGGCTGTATGAGTATCCAAATATAGAAGGTACATTGCTATCATTTTTTTCTTATTTGGTACCTTATTTGCCTTATTTGCTGTTAGTTGTACACTTGAATGCCTTATTTGTCTTGGTTGTTTACCTTTCATTTTCAACTAAATCAAATTTGGCACCTCTGATATATTTTAGCACTCAGCTGAAAAACTTAATATGCTACAGAGGACACTCATCGATAGATCAGTGTTTGATTCTAGCTATGACACAGGTGACCATTTCAAATTTACTCTCGGGAGTGGCCAAGTGATAAAAGGTTACTAACTCTTTATCTTTCCCTGCAACTCTATAATTTCCCGTTCATATGAAACTGTAGCTCTATAATTTTCCTATGTTTGTGGTCCATATTTGAGGGCTTATGCCATTTCCGCTCATTTACATAATTTGTATCGGTTGTGGTTATATCAGCAATCATATGTTTATAAGGCTGAGTGCTGTCTTCAGAACCCGAGTGTTCATCTGAACTGTCACTCCCAGAGTCTCCTGAATTTGGTGAGGACATGTAGCCATGACCGCAATCTGTTGGTAGGTGTTTTAGTGACCTCATCTTAAAAGGTTTTTCACCTTGAACAAGACTAGTATCCACAACAGTAAATATTAGAGCATGCTTTCCATTAGGTTGTTCTGAGTGCCAGCCTCTTGCAAGCAAGCGAGGCCAGACAACCTCTCGGAATTGCCTCAGTTGCAGCTTTTACTAGTCGAGGCTCATTACCACTTGAAATCAATGTGAATAATATTTCAATATGATAAAAAAAGATAGAGGTACTTTAGGTTCTCAATTTTATTTGTTAGCAGAGCTCTCACAAGTGCAAGAAGTCAGAAATAGTTACATGCTGTTATCTTGCACACATCATATTTTCACTCTGTCTAAATATTTCTGATCTTCAAGCATTGTCTAAATTTTCTAATCTTTAGGTTGTCGTGTTGCTGATGTGTCAAACAGTGAAGAATGTTACTGTTGTTGCTACTGCAAACATGCTTTCTAGAATACATGTTATCTTTTTTCTGTTGATGTTGCTGATGTAAGCATTTGAAATATCAGAAGTGTTGATGGAATATTTCTGATGAAAATTTCAAAACATTTGGATGTTGTTAATAGGAATTTCAAACATTTGATGTTACTAATAGATTGTTTTTGCTGGAGTTTTCAAATATTTAGATGTTGCTCCATGTGTTAGTATGTGCTTGTTTTAAAGTGTTAATTGTCTCAAAGCTGTACATATATAAACACCTATTATATATCAGTAAAAAAATTATGAGTTGGAATGGGTTGGGTTAAGTTTAATCACGGGGCGGGGTGGGTTGGGTGGAGTCCTTCAATCATTTGGTGGGGATGAGTTTTAAAAATGAGGCCAGCCGGGCGCCGACGATCCTCACCTCACCCCGTTCATGGACCAGCTTCTCACCGCGCCGCGCCGCCGCCCGCCAGTCGTCACCCCGTCGCATGCTGTAGGCATCTGCGGAGGCCCTAATCAATTTAAAAAAACCCAAAACCCTACACTCCAACAAACCCTGAATCAACCCGCACCTGTCCTCAGTCCTCACCCAGCAGCGCAGCCCGCTTGTAACTTTCACCTATGGCGGCGGCGAATCAGAGCGATTCGGAATACCGGGAGCCCGGCCAGCGCCGCCCCATGTGCGATGTCTGCACGAAGCCCCTCCGCCTGTGCCTGTGCGGCCGCTTCCGCTCCCCGCCCATGGACACCGACATCGGCGTCACCGTGCTGCAGCACGCGATGGAGGTTCACCACCCACTCAACTCCGTCCGAGTAGCCCGCCTTGGCCTCCGCAACCTCACCGTCGCCCAGGTTACCGACGTCAACCACTGTGCCCGCTTCGTCCTCACCACGCTCGGGGCCGGCGGAGGGGACGCAGCGTCGAATCTCAGAGGCGGTATATCTGGCCATGTTGCCACAGCCGCCTCTATTGGAAGTGATGGCCGTTCAGACGGGCCCGGGAAGAAGGTGATGCAGGTTGATGATGGCCGTGAGCGACATGAAGGTGAAAGATTTGAGCTCGCCTTGCCTCCTAATGGAATTTGTGCTCAATCAAATAGAAATATTGATGCAACATATGATTTTGAGAAAACAGCACCCAATGCTTGTAGTGATTTGGGCACGGAAGACGCTAATATTTGTCGTTCTGGTGAAAAATTGGATCCCAGAAATGTTCCTGATGACGTTTTTGTTGCTGAGTTTGATTCTCTTGGTTGTGGCTACAGTGGTGATCCTAAAAGGCCTAGATCTGTGAAAAACCAGATAGAGAATTCTGTTACTACTATTAATGGTGGAAGCAATCATGAAAGTGAGACAGAGTTGACATATAAGGCAAATGGTAATTTTCACTCTATGTTAACGAACGGCTTGGAAATTAATGGGATAATGCATTGCTCCAATGGCATGGGCAATGGAAAGGAAGAAGATAGTGCTGCTCTCCGGCAACATTGGACCAAGGAAAAATTTGATAAGTGCACAATCGCATACACACAGAAGGAACTCCGGATTGACATTGAGCGTGGCGTGAAACCCAAAATCAGATGGTTATCAAGGAGGCCACTTGGTCAAGCAGCTGTTTCAAATGGTTTTGTTGTCACAAAGTTACAGACGAAGAAGTCAAAACTTACTGGAGAGGTTACAGAATTTGAGGAGTTCTCAATTAGTATACCACCAAAATCTGCTTTGTTATTTCCATGCCAGCGGGCAACCAGCATTGATGCTTCAGATTGTGAGGTACATCATTTGATTGTGTTGGATGGCACTTGGGCAAAAGCACAAAGGATGTACCATGAGAATCCGTGGTTGCAACTTCTACCACATGTGAAACTGGAGTCAGACAGGATTAGCTTGTATAGTGAGGTGAGGCATGAGCCTAGGGCTGGGTGCTTGTCTACCATTGAGAGCATAGTTGTTGCCATGAGGAAACTGGGAGAGAATTCAAAGGGATTGGATGATCTTTTGGACGTTTTTGAGTCAATGGTTGCTGATCAGCGTCGGTGCAAGGATGAGAATTGCAAACAAAAGCAGGAGTCCCAGTCATAAATAGGTCATGGCATAAGTTTGCTTTGTGATGTCTTGATGGCCTCTGGATGTATTTTTTTGTCCAGATGGTGTCAGTATCTATTCATCATTTCATACATGGATTTTCTTCAGCTGAAAGTAGCTAGGGATTATGCTATTTTTTTCATCCCCATTTTCTGGACTTGGTGCTGAGACATAGCATATCACTACAGGGTTCACCTTGTTCTAACTTAAAAGATCAGGTGTAACTTTTTTCTCATTACTGCCATTCTGGCATACATAACATTTTGTATTAGCTTAGGTATGGACCTATGATAGATTTTCTGAATAAGGTGATGATACAATATGTATGCGATGTAGCTCTATTCACATTGACCGTCTTCATTGATATTGAACCGGTTAAGATTTTCTTTTTCTTCCTATATTTCATGCCTTGGATGTTTAATCAGAAAACAGAGTTGTTGGGAAATATTTATTTATAGGATGCATTATTCTCTCAGCTCTAAACTCATTTTTTCTTTTTTCTTTTTTAGTATACATAATCTCCTTTTGTTTGTACTACCTATGGTACCAAGCATGCATTTACTTCTGATCAACTGATTCTTTGCCGATGACAGCGACTCTTCACATTTAGCTGCATTGGTCTTTTTTACTTATGCATAAGATTGACTTATTTACAAAAGAAGACGACATGATGATTTCCAACACATATATTAGGCATTGTGCTAGTGTTAATGTTTGTTTGGTGACAGATTGGAGAATACAAAGAAACTCTTGGAACATGTTATCTATTCCTGAATGTTGTAAATATCATCAAGACACCGACATGCCTTCTCTTTGCCTTTTTTTCCTTTTTTTTTGACAAATTAATCCTCCATGGCCTGTCCAACGAAGGGATCCAAAGCTGTGAGTAAGCTTTTTTTTTCCGACAGAGTGTAAGCTTTTATATGAGATTGCATTGTTTGTAGTTTGCACATCAAGCACACATTTTTCAATCCTTTACAAGGACCTGATTGAATCACAGAACAAATGAATATTGTTTTCATGTGTATGTATTGACTCTGTCAGTCCATTCTATAATCAATGTCAACCCGTACAGTTCTTTGGGAACCTTGTTTGTTTGACCTAATGCAATTCATTATTCATTAGTTCACAGTTTTTTTTCACTATCTTATCAGAAGCTTAACAAACCTAGAGCCGAGATGCCGCCTTATGGAGAAAACAAGGACAAACCATCCAGCAGCAGCAAGGAAGCTCCATCGAAGAAGGTGAAAAGGAAGGAGGTGAAGCAACATGCAAATGTTCAAAAAAATTTAAAATTTTGGCCAGTCAATGTAGATCATCAGTAGCGTAGGGCATTCAACAGGTAAATCTGAAATAAATATCGCCCTTAGTTCCCAAATAAGTCGAAAATGCATACATCTTTCCAGACAAGATGATATATACTACTAGCCGCCCTTTAGCTTGATATGTACCACTCTGATGGTTCGCCTTTATAATGGTTTTCTTTCATGGCAAGCATTTTGGCAACATGATCTCTACTACTAATTAAAGTTCAAGCAAGCCTACCATACTTTGAGATGGAAGTCCATTTGGTGCCGTTACCTATTTTTCTTGATCATCCTCGTGATCGGGAGACCATTTTTCTGAGGAAAAGATTTCAATGGACGAACATCTAAAGTCCAGGCTGCTAAATAGATATTCTGAATTCCTCCCAGTCCCATGTGAATCAGAGGAAATGAAAAAATCGCAACTTCTCTAGTCTAAACGTTAAGACCATTACCTGGTCGTGATTGGCAAGTACTACCCGTGCCACTTGCAGCATAGAAAAATTCAAAGGTCTGCCGTGAACGTGGAGCGGACGCGTAAAATAAGCTCAATGGTCTTAACGAACCATTTCCTGGACGAGGCCCGCCCCATAAAAAGACTCGTGAATGAAAAACAAAAGCCAGGCAGGAGGCCTGCAATTGAGCCTCCGCGCCAGTAGTAGATCTGAGGAGGAGGAGCTCGGCATCGAATCCTTCACTGTTAAACAGTGCAGTCGTCGTTGGTCTTCGCTCTCGTCGGTGGGAGAAGAGTCGAAGACCAATACACAAGCTAGCATCGCGTCGTGAGAGCCAGAGACGATGAAGTCGGTGAAGATGAGACCGTCGACGGCGAGGAAGACCGACTACTCCTACAAGCGGATGGCGCCGGAGGAGGAGGAGGAAGAGCTGGACGAGGAGGCGTGGGCGCTCCGGGCCGAGGCGCAGCGGCTCCGGCGGAGGAAGGGCGAGCGATACGTCTTCTCCTGCGCGCTATTCGCGTCCCTCAACGCCATCCTCCTCGGTTACGGTCAGTAATTCAGTATGCTGCTGCTGCTTCTTCCTTCATTCGTGTCCAGTGTTCCCATGATGGATTCGAAGACGCGCTCGGCAGCTCGAGCGATCGTTTCTGCCGCGATGATCCGTGGTCGCAAGCTGATTCGCGTAGGCAAAAAGCTCGTGTCGGACCTGTCGGTGCCAGGAATCTCCCGTCATGGGGGAAGGTTTGGCATGGGCGCGTAGCACGGTCCAAGAGAGGGTGCCGGTCGTTTGACTTGTTCCGTGTCTTGACGAGGCTGTTGGCTTTCTTCCCAGGCCATACTGCTAGCGCTAGTGCTAAACAAGAACCGCATGAGGCGGGTCGCTGGACCAAACTGCTGGTTCCGCGTTCGGTAAGACGAAGTTTCTGAGAAGAATGCTGCAGGTGACGGGGACGTGTTGTTACTGTTGTCATTCGCCACAGGAAATTTTATGTCCGTACTAGATGATCGATCGGTCCGAACCACCTTGCCTTTGCTTAGACTAGTGTAAAAGCGACCGCTTAATAGGTTGCTTTTCCTCTTTTTAAATTAATATCGTTGTTAATTTTTAATGTTAATTTTAATTGTTTATTTTATTAAAAAATTAATAAATATTATATGTTTTATTATAATTTGATTTATCATTAGAGTTATTTGAATCACAACTTAAAATTTTACACATTTATACTAATTTTTTTAATAAGATAAATAGTCAAAGTTAATATTAGAAGTTAACAGCGACGTCAATTTAGAAACGAAAAGAGTAGAGTATTAGTAGGATTGCTATCAAGTACAGTAGACAACACAACAGATCTTTTAGTTTATGGGCTAATTCCTTACTCCTATCAGACAATGAAAAAAATTAGTTCTTTGTTAGGCACCGCAAAATTTAAATTTTCACTGTGAGCTATCTATTTTTTTTCTTAATCATCACTATCGTCACTTTTATTTCTAAAATGCTCTTTACCTATTGCAAGCCAACTTAAATTGTGAGCACCATAATTTTTTCAATAATTTTGTTTTTATTTTTTAGTAGTTTTTTCTCATTTATTAATTTTAGGAACAAAAGTGATGATTGTGGTAAAATTACTAAAGAAATTGATATAAATCACTAAATGAGAAAAAATTACTAAAGAAATCAAAATAAAATTATTGATGAAATTACGGCGCTCACAATTTGAGTTAGGCTTGTGACAAATAAGAGATATTTTAAGAACAAAAGTGACGATAGTGATGACTAAGAAATAAAAGTTAAATGAATGATTCATAAGAAAAATTAAACTTTACGGTAGCTAATAAGAAATCCAAACTGCCCATAGTTTATCTGATTGATCGCACCAGCTTTCACCTGGTTACATTGCCCTGGCATCCATCAAATTTCCACTGTCAATACATCACCAAGAAAAAAAATGACCAGAACTATATTCCTTAACAAAGCTAAAAATTAACTTTAACACTGCAGCTATACATCAAATTACAAGAAAGGATGGTTTTGGAAGAAAACATTTTCTCCAGATGATTAGTTCGATAAAGAGAACGAGAAATATCCGCACCTACTCCTTAAAAAGGAACAGGAAAAGGCACGCGGCGAAAGCGTGGCGAGGACCAGAGCACATCGACATCTCCCAAGTCCCAACCTTCCTCGCGCTGAGCGGGGCGATGGCGGAGGCCGTAGCCGCGGCCAATGGCAGGAGCAAGTATGCGGTTCTTGATTGGAGCGACGAGCCGGAGCTGGACGAAGGGCCGACGCGGCAGAGTAAGTCGTCGGCGTCTGATAGCTAGAGGAGGCGGGTCGAGAGGTTCGTTTACGCATGCGCTATCTTCGCCTCGCTCAACGCCATCCTCCTCGGCTACGGTGAGTTGCTCTGCGACGCTGCAAGCCCCTGGGATCCGAGGTTGCGTATAAAAGACGGCGCCTTTTCTTTTCTTAGACTGAAACCATGCATCTTGTGAATGGAATCGTAGCGGGGATTCCGACAGTGATAGAAATTTGCAACCTAGCTATATTCTGATGGAAACGCTTTTCCTTCTTTCACAAGAATATCCTAGTTTCAATGTTTCATTAGGGACGCTATTAGCAATAGGAAAGGAATTTTTTGGGCAATAGCAATAGAATTTTTGTGTGTTTTTCGAGGTTTTGCAACTTGTAAGTAGGATTTTAGTATTTGGAGTTGATTATTTGAACTTTCCAAGAGTGATTATTATCAAGCTTCTCAGAAATGAATTCTGCTCGCTGTGAAACATCTCAGTAATCAAAGACGTGCTTTTATTTGCAGATGTTGGTGTCATGAGCGGGGCGATCATCTATATTCAGAAGGATCTCCAAATAACAGAGTTTCAGGAAGAAATCCTTGTAGGTTGTCTGAGCGTCGTTTCACTGCTGGGAAGTCTGTCAGGGGGGCGAACATCTGATGCAATTGGTAGGAAATGGACAATGGGGCTTGGCGCAGTTGTATTCCAGGCAGGCGCAGCCATCATGACATTTGCTCCATCATTCTCCGTGCTCATGATTGGGAGGCTCCTCGCTGGAGTGGGCATTGGCTTCGGTGCCATGGTATCTGCAGTATATATTGCTGAGATTTCACCTGCTTCTGCCCGTGGGACTCTCACATCCCTCCCAGAGATATGCATCAACTTGGGGATCCTCCTTGGCTACGTTTCAAATTATGCTTTCTCAGGCCTCTCAGAGCACACCAATTGGAGGATTATGCTTGGTGTTGGTATCCTCCCATCTGTCTTCATCGGTTTTGCCCTTTTTGTGATCCCAGAGTCCCCAAGGTGGTTGATGATGGAGAAGAGGGTTTCGGAAGCCAGAGCAGTGTTGCTACAGATAAGTGAGTCTGAAGCTGAAGTTGAGGAACGTCTTGCTGAGATTGAGGAAGCTGCAGGTCTTATGAAATCAATGAAATCTGAGGATAAGGCAGTGTGGAGGGAGCTATTGAACCCTTCTCCTGCTGTTCGTCGGATGCTATATGCTGGATGTGGTATTCAAATGTTCCAACAAATCACTGGGATTGATGCTACTGTCTATTACAGTCCAGCAATTTTTAAAGATGCTGGTATTAAATCCGATCAAGAGCTTCTTGCTGCAACTGTCGCTGTGGGTTTCACTAAGACTGTGTTCATCTTAGTTGCGATTTTCCTTATTGATAAAGTTGGACGCAAACCACTCCTTTATGTCAGCACCATTGGCATGACTATCTGCTTATTTCTCTTAGGGATTGCACTTACATTGCAGAAGCAAGCCGTGGGATTGATGCCTCCACGCGTTGGGATTGACCTAGCCATTTTTGCAGTTTGTGGCAATGTGGCATTCTTTTCAATCGGCATGGGACCTATATGTTGGGTCTTATCTTCAGAGATATTTCCTTTGAGATTACGAGCTCAAGCATCAGCACTTGGTCAAGTAGGTGGTAGAGTAAGCAGTGGGTTAGTTTCCATGTCATTCCTTTCTATGGCCCGTATTATATCAGTGGCTGGAATGTTCTTCGTGTTTGGCACAATCTCGACTATCTCTGTACTGTTTGTGTACTTTTGTGTGCCAGAAACAAAAGGGAAAACTCTGGAGCAGATTGAAATAATGTTTGAAAGTGAGAAAGAATGGGGAGGAGGTGAAATAGAGCTTGAGGATACACAGTACTTGATTCAGGATGACAAGAAGTCTGGCTCTCTTGGTTGATACTTGTGGCAACAAAACATACAGTATACTGCATGGAGACTCGCCATCCTCATCCTGCTCTCATCCCTTGTGAGATTCTGTACGTCAGCTTCAGGAATGTTCAGGCAACCTTGAACTACCACCGTTTTTCGAGTACCCAGAAAAGGTTTCCTAGGCTTAGGTGTAACAAAGCTGATTTTATGGTTAAAGATCATCATTATACTGTCATATCTTGGATGATATGCTGCCGGGGACATGATCAGAAGGATGAGTATATAATTGTATCTGGTGATGTTATACATAAATTGTGAGTTGTATCTGGTGCTTTGTTCCACAAAAAGAATAAGCTTCCATTTTTGTGACATGGACTTAATGACTGTACAATGCTATTTTTTTGGTCTTACTGCCAGATCATTTCAGGGGAATGTATGCAACCCAGCTGCTGCATTTTCTTCAAAACATGATATTAGACGAGGAAAGGGTGCTGACATCAGATCTGTGTGGGTTAAAAATAACAGTCAAGAAACATCTTCCTCTTGTCAGATAATACTGGCATACCATTTTCTCAAAATATTGCATTCCATGCCACAGTTGTTATTTGACTGCTGTAGGTTAAATCCATTTTCGATATTGCAATCTATCTCACAATATTTTGCTGTGTTTTTTTAGAGTGGCACAGAAAGAACTTGTTGATGAGGTCAAAAACTTTAATTACAGATCAAAACCTTTGTACAATATTTTTTTACCTGAAAGTAGGCCCTACAACGTTCCATCCGAAATGCCAATCTCTGAGTCCTGACATCTTCTGAATGAAGCTACAACTTTGCATAGTATTCCCTCTTCTTGCTTTGCAAACATGGAAGAATTGCAGAACATGCAGCTGTCCGAAATCATCTTTCCAAATCACTCCCAGACGATCATGCGTATTCACATCACCTTACACAGGCATCACAATCAGATCACCAAATATCTGAAAGAATGAGGTCCCCGAAAGCTAGATTTCCACTCCATTAAAGTCAAGCAAGATTGGCGCCGAACATTTGTACAGTTGAAGTACAAGAAAATAAGATTTTTCTACAGCAACCACAATACTGGACTCCAGACAGTGCACAAGCAACAAACAACACAACGGAAAACAGAGAGTAGCAATGATACAACACAGAAACTGGATTAGAACTTTGATGCGACCGTTAGATATCAGATACATCAGAAATGTACCTGCTAGTCTTTTGTCCAAAAGCAAGGCCTAAAGGCATCAGTGACTCAAAATTTCATCTATTCCTATTACTCTACTATCCATGTACCATGAATACCTCATCTGCTGTACCAGTATAACAAATTCAACATTCTATGCAACTCCTTTTTTTGCTTTTCTACTTCTGTAACACTGAGGTTTCTTCTTCTTACAAGAATATATAATAAAGGGGTCAAAACATAAAGGGTAAAAAATCAAAGCTAATCTGAACACCTGTGGGGAAAGCAGAACAGTGGTTGGTGAGACCTCTCGCTCCAACAGGCCGACGCCCCTTTCCCGTGATCCATTTTCATGTACAATTCCGGGAAAATGAATTCGCCACGCTTTTTGTTGGTTGTAGGTTAGCAGACGTACGAAAGGTCCCCGTAGGAGCAACAAATTCCCAGACCACTTTTCAACTACCCAAATTTTCACCATTCTATACACAAAAATCATCCAGCTTGCCGGACAAGTGCTGAGCCCCTATACTCTAGCAGGAAATCCAAAATTCTGAAATGTTCTGATTTGACCTCCACGCCCTGCTGTGACAATTACCATGCCCCAGGCTGACAGACGTGGAGCTTGACCAGCACCATTCGGAAGACTGGCACAAGACCGAGGGTTCTGCTTTGTCGGTGTCATGAACTCTTCAGGCCAAGTTGCTCTATCACCACTGTGATTTAAGTTGGCGCTTAGGATACTGGCGCCTTGGGGCTGAAGATCATAGGAACCTTGCAGTTTGTCAGGGACTGCATGCAAAGGATGCTCAGATACGCAATACAGCTTATCATACTTCCTGGAATTGTTTCTGGATGCTGAACCAGTAGATGGCAAAGCAATCGCGACTGTCACATCCTGACAGTGGAAATGTTCATACGAATTGGTGACAGTAGCATCACCCTTGCTTCTACCTTGTTCAGGTGCATCATCATTTTTCCAGACATACACATGGGAATCCTCACTTGCAGATACCACATACCTCCCATTTGCAGCTAAACAGGCTGAGATTTGGCTATTGGTGTTTCGAAAACCTGAGACAGAATACCGAAGAGTCAGAATACATTGTACTCCAAGCAGGTGGAAACATCATTGCTGAAGGGAGAAAAGTGTATATTAGACCCATCAATAGGCAGATAATAGATATTTTAGCATGTCAAGTGAACGCCAAAGCCAGATATAACTCCGAGCATGTGCAGAAGGAATGCAAAAGAATCAAACGCATTCAATCAATGGGAAAGGGGCTTGTGTATTGATGATCGTGTCATTGCTACATGCTCTAAATATTGCCGTCTGGCAGACCTATTGTTAACATGTCAAATTAAAGACAATGGGATTCTAGTGCAGCGAGAAAAAAATAAATGTGGTTATCAATAGCAACCACCAATAAGTTGTTAAGCTGCAAAGAACCAGATAATTTGTACAATTATATAAATATATTTTCATTTTACAAATACACAGTTATAGAAAAATACTGTCTTGGAAAGTTCCCAGATTCAAGATTTGGTTGGTACCTTTGTACTTGTGAACTAGATTACCGCCATCAACAACTCTGATTCGTGAATCTGCAGATGTAATAAGCACCTTCGAAGTACTTCCTGGAAGAAACTGTTAAAGGAAATATATTATAAAAGACAGGAAACTGAAGGATTTAAAATGTAGAGAGTGGCATTTATTAAATTATTCAAAAATTTGTTTGAGTGAAGCACCTGAAATCCAGTGATTTTCTTCTGATTGGACTTCTTTTTCTTGTTTTGCAGATCAATTTGTTTCTTTCGAAGAAGCTTATTATCTGGTCACATAAGTAAAAATGTAAGGCAACAGCATAGCAAAGAAATACAATGGTAAACATGAGGTAGCTCGAAAAGATACCTGATGTATCGTAAATATGGCAGCTGCCTTTGTGGGAACCAATTAATGCACTCTTAAACAAAACACATGTGTCAATTCTTTAACCAAAGAATACATTTTAATTAAAAAATGAAGTACAGATCATTCAAACCTGTCCATCAGGGGCGTAGCAGGCAGCAGTGACCATTTCATGCAGATCATGCCAATCAACAATTTCACGGTTTTGAACATTCCATATGCGCACCTTTTCATCCAATGAACCACTAATGAAGTATCTATCGTCTACAGGGTTGAACTGGATGCAAGTCACTGGAATATAAGTGCAATAAAGGAAAATTTAGGATACTGCTACCCATTTAAGAAAGATTACATAGTGAAAGGGGTAGGTAATACCATAATCACTATGTGAGAATGTTTTCAGACATGACGTGTTTGAGATGTGCCATAACTTCACGGTTTTATCCATTGATGATGAAAGTAAGAACTGCGTGACATTTGAAGATAGAAGATATTAGCGGAAAATTTTGCATTGATACATAAAAATAGAAAACATGGATCCATAATAAGCATAGTGTAGCTATCATTATCTGTAAGGAATAATAGGCACCCAAATTTGTCATAAAGAATAGAACTTCCATGATCAGGGTGTACGTCCCCACCCTCAATCAAATGAGCTAGACTCAATTCCTTGTTTTAGAAATCACAGTCTGCAAGGAATTAATCATTTATAAAAGCACTGGTGCACTTGGACAAGCATGATAATCTGTATGTAGTCAGTGTAGAGTCATGGAGTGTAGCCTGGAGATGGCCACCGTAAATCCAGGAATAGATGTTTCAAACTGCATCTAAAGACTTCCTAATATTTAAAACAAGAAGCCAACAAATTTTGTCTCTGATGATTGATGAAGCACTAATGCTCATGTAGGCCATTGACTTCCTTTGGAAACCTGATAATTAGTAATACTCCAGTGATGGTTTGATTGAGCAAGATTTAGCACCAAACCTTTTATAACCTAACTAACAAACAGGTCGAAGCAAAGCTCATTTCATAATGCATATCTGGTAATGTCTATGATTAAAAAACTGGGAATAAAACAAGTGAGATGCATAACGTCTATTTAATTCCTAAATAAAAAAGAAAAATGGAATAGATAATGAAGAGAAAAAATGAAAAAAGTAAACTATCAAGCCATTTAGGTGCTGAAAATAAGCAAGACTTAAGAGCAATCTAGATTTAACATAGCTTTATGTTTAACATAACCGGTCCCAAGCCTGGATAAAGGAGGAGGGTACTTCGCCTATGCTTCCTAATATGGGTGGAGGTTCCACCTATGTTGCCACGACATAGCCGGTATCAAGCCCGGAAAATTTAGTGGGTTATGTTAAGCGTGGCGAGCCAACAACTATCATAGCCGTTTCCATAAAAATGAAATCTCAAATAATTTCGTTGGGGCGTAACCCTCTTAGCGACGCGCTATACCGAAACTCGGGTATGGTGAAAAATGAGCAAAGGCCAGATCACCACACCTTTAGTGGTGCGCCGTATCGTGATCTGGATGCGGTGACAAGTGTGCAAAGATCGGTTCATCGCATCTTTAGTGGCGCGCTGCGTCGTCGCCCGGGTGTAGTGGAAAATGAGCAAGGGTCTTCGCATTTGACTCGGCAGATGCGGGGGGTAAGGAAGCTAGTTCAGCCTCGTAAGTTGCGGGTAGGTAGTTGGAATGTACGGTCGCTCTCGGGTAAGCTTCGAGAGGTAGTCGATGTTATGATTAGGCGACGTGTGAATATTCTGTGTTCAGGAGACGAAATGGAAGGGTCAAAAGGCAAAGGAAGTGGAAGATACCGGTTTCAAGCTTTGGTACACGAGGACATTGACAGCAAAAAACGAGGTAGGCATTGTGATCGACAAGAGGTTTAAAGATGGCGTGGTGGACTTCAAGAGGCACGGAGATAGGATTATTCTTGTGAAGCTGGTTATTGAAGATTTAGTTCTGAACGTAATTAGTGCTTATGCCCCTCAAATAAGTCTGGATGAGAGTGTCAAGAAACAATTCTGGGAGAATTTGGATGCGATGGTCAGCAGTGTGTCTATCGTTGAGAAGCTTTTTATAGAAGGAGATCTAAATGGGCACATTGGTTTTTCTAGCGTAGGCTTTGAGAGGGTGCATGGTGGTTTTGGCTACGGGAGTAGGAATCAAGAAGGGGAGAGGGTTTTGGACTTTGCCTACGATTTGTTTGTTGCGAACTCCTGTTTTAGAAAGAGAGCCTCTCATTTAGAAAACTTTCAGAGTGGTCCTCACTGTAGGCAGATTTATTTTATCTTGACAAAAAGGAAAGATAGACATGCTTGTTTAGACTGTAAGGTGATACCAGGAGAATGTGTGGTACCTCAGCATAGGCTTGTGGTTGCGGACTTTCGCTTTCAGGCGCTCTCAACGGAGGAAGCAAATCAAAGTAAATATGACAAAGTGGTGGAAGTTTAAGTAAGATGCAGCACATACTTTCAAGGAAAGAGGTATCAAGGAGGCCTTTGGCAAGCAAAAGATGATGCAAATGTTATGTGATTGAAGATGGCCGCGTACATTAAAAAATAGCCTCAAAGAAACTTGATGTGACTAGATAAGCCAGACGTGAAGCCAAAAATACATAGTGTTGGAACGAGAACGTTCAGAAGGCTATCAAAGAGAAGAAAGAGTGCTTTAAGCGAGTACACTTTGATAGGAGCGTGGTCAACATAGAGCAATATAAAATAACAAAAAAGACCGCAAAGCGAGCGGTGAGTGAGGCAAAAGGTCGGATGTTTGATGCCTTATACCATCGACTAGACACGAAAGAAAGGGAAAAAGACATCTATAAGATAGCCAAAAGCCGAGAGAGAAAAACTAAGGACCCCACCCAAGTTAAATGCATTAAGGATGAAACAGGGCGTCTGTTAGTAAATGATAAAGAGATCAAGGTTAGATGGAGGGAGTATTTCGCTAAACTCTTAAACGAAAATAGTGCGAGCGCATCCATTGAGTTGGATATCTCTTCCGATGACTTAAATAGGCACTTTGTGAGAAGAATTCAGAAATCTGAGTTAAAGAAGGCCTTGAAAAGGATGAAAGAAGGTAAGGCGTTGGGTCCGGATGAAATTCTCATTGAAGTGTGGAGATGTCTTGGGGATGTAGCAATAATTTGGCTCACCAAGTTGTTCAATCTCATCTTCCGATCAAACAAAATGCCTGACGAGTGGAGGCAGAATACTTTAGTACCAATCTTTAAGAACAAAGGAGATGTGCAAAGTTGTACAAACTATCGAGAGATCAAGTTAATGAGCCACACAATGAAGCTATGAGAGAGGGTTATTGAGCACCGTCTGCGGGGATCAACGAAAGTCACTCAAAACCAATTTGGTTTCATGCCCGAGAGATCTACTATGGAGGTAATTTTTTTAATAAGGCAACTGATGGAGAGATATAGAGAACAGAAAAAAGATCTGTATATAGTCTTCATTGACTTAGAGAAGGATTATGATAGTGACTAAGAACGTTATGTGGTGGGCATTGAAAAGGCACAAAGTCTCAACAAAGTACATTAACCTCATTAAAGATATGTACAAGGATGTGGTGACAAGTGTAAGAACAAGTGATGAAGACACCGATGAATTTTCAATTAATATAGGACTGCACCAGGGGTCGGCTCTGAGACCTTATCTTTTTACTTTGATGATGGATGAGATCATACGAGACTTACATGGGGACATTCTTTGGTGTATGCTTTTTGCGGATGATGTGGTACTAGTGGATGAGAGCAGGATAGGGTTGAACCAGAAGTTAGAATCATAGAGACATGCTTTGGAGTCAAAGAGTTTTAGACTTAGCAGGTCTAAAACAGAGTATATGAGGTGTGATTTCAGTGCTACCGCAGTCGAGGAGGGAGATGTTAGACTTGATGGCCAGGTGGTACTCAAGAAGGACACTTTCCGTAATTTGGGTTCAATGTTGCAAAAAGATGGAGATATTGATGAGGATGTAAGTCATAGAATTAAAGCCGGATAGTTGAAGTGGCGTCAAGCTTCTGGAGTCTTATGTGATAGTAGGGTGCCTCGAAAACTCATAGGTAAATTCTATAGGACTGCAATTCGCTCTGCCATGTTGAGATGGGTACGTTGAGATGGATGTGTGGCCACACGAGGAGAGATCGTGTTCAGAACGATGACATACGAGAGAGATTAAGAGTGGCACCAGTTGAGGAGAAATTTGTGCAGCATCGTTTGAGGTGGTTCGGATATATTCAACGAAGACCACATGAGGCACCAGTTTGTAGCGAGATGGTAAGTCGGCCAAACGGTGTGAAGAGAGGCAGAGGTAGACTAAACTTGACTTGAAAAGAGTCTGTGAAGAGAGATATGAAGGATTGGGATATCGCCAAGGAGTAGCTTTAGATAGTAGTTCGTGGAGGCTAGCAATTCACGTGCCTGAACCTTGATTGCCAGTTGTTGCTTTTTTTTAGTCGTCTCTCGGGATTTCATCTCTAGCATTTGAACTAAAGGCTTTGTTGTTGTTGTTGTAAGAGCAATCTAGAAAGTAGCTGTTGCTATTATAATAAATAGTAACAAAAAACTATTGAAAGCTATACATCAATAAAACAAAAAGTGCATGTACTATACAAAAGAAAATGAACTTCGAGGAATAATGCTAAAGAACAATCGTTTTAATGCCTTACAAAGTCCCTTACAAACCACAAGGTTCCATAATAACACTTACCAAATGCAATGAACAAATAATGGGATCAATGCAGCTACTGTTTCATCATCTCTATACCTAACTTTTGAAAACACCAATTTATTTTTTAAAGCATTCCAATGAAAATGTGTTAAGCTATGCCACTTCTTGATGTGAGGGGGGGTATTATTGTCTTGGCATGGCAGGACTCTAAATTAGTGTAAATATGGATTACTAAAACGATGTGTTTAACATTCACTATGCTCCTATACACTAATCAGAGATAACAAAGAACAGTATTGTTGTTCTTACCTGAGATTTGGACCAGCAGAGATCAAGCACATCCTCTGAATGCCCCTCAAAGGTTCGAATCGGCTTTTCTGACAACGCAAACACATGCTCTGGCACCATTAGCCGACCTGAACTCAAGGACCTTCGACCCTCCAAGAACCTTGCCCGGCGCTTCTTCTCCCAGTGGCTGCCATCCACACAAGCAAATGCTAATGTTGGCTCAGGCGAAACATTGCAGAGCATGGCAACAAGTGGATTGCGCACATCATTCTCATCTCGTCTCCTCTCAAGCTCCAAAACTTCCCAGACATGGATCACGCAGTCCTCCCCAGCACTAGCGAGGTACCTTCCGTCCGGACTAAACTTGATGCTCCAGATGGACCCATTGTGCGCCTGTATCTCCTGGTTCATGAACAGAGCACTGAGCTCCTTGTACGACTTCCCATACTGGCGCACTTTAACACGCTTCGGGCCATGGCACATGGCACCGGCACTGCCCTGGCTATCATCTGTCGATGAGCTAGACCGACGCCCGCCTTTCTCCGAGGACGTGTCCTTTTCGTCACTGCTGCGGCGATCGCGGGAACTGATGACCATGGAGCCGGCGACGTTTCGGATGCTCCGAAGCCAGCTGCTACGGCGCCTGTTGCGCGCTGCACCGTTGGTGGAGTCGGAGTTGGACCTCTGGACAGGGGTTGACGAGTCGAAGTTCGAACCGGAGCTTGCAAAACTCTGGCGTCGCATGAGCTCCTGGACGATGGGCGAGCGACCGACGCAGAGGTCAAACTCGTCGATGATGAGTTGCCGGCCCGTGCCGACCTCGCGGAGCTCGAACTCCTCCTTGACCACGAACTCGGTGCCGTCGTCGAGATTCCGGATTAGGCACCTCGGGTCGGCCTCCTCCCTCTCGGGCGTGGCCTCGGAGGAGCCCGACGATGCCTGGCGCGACCGGGACCTCGACCCCAGAAGCGGCTTAGTCGACGAGGCCGGCACGGCGCCGTCTGATCTGGACCGGGAGACGGGCGAGACCGCCGCCGGGCGGACGGACCCGTCGGAGGAGGCCGATCGACCAATCTCAAGGCGTGCGAAAGCGGGGTCCCCGGCGAGCCCCATCATCTGCAGCAGCCTCCGCCGCCTCTCCTGCACGGGCGCCGGCTCGGACGTCCACACGTCGACCGCCGCCGCGGCGATGGCGGAGGCGGCCCCTTCCCTGCGTCGTCGCGGGTGGTCGTCGTCGTCCGAGGCGGAGGTGGAGGAGCAGGAGGAGGAGAGCACGCGGTCCCGCGAGTCGTAGAACACCTCATCCTCCTCCTCCTCCTCCCCAACCCCGTCGCCGGCGCTCATCTCTCAGCCTGCATTGACCGCCGGGGCAGATCGTGTCTTGACGGCGGCGCGCCGCGTGGAATCGCTCGCCCGCGAGGAAGGGGGACGCAAAGCGACCGCGCCCGTGACCGCGCAGGTGGCGTCAGATCCACCACGAAGTGTAAATCCCCGGGACCAGTTCGTCGTCGACGCCTCGTCGGACCAATCGCGACGGGTTCCTGCCCCGTGCCGCGCCTTCCTTGCCCCCTCGTAAAATTGGTGGTTGGTGATGGCGCCGTCGTCGCTGTTATTGCAGGGGTGATGCCGACTCTCGTCGATGCGACTCGCACTTCGCTTCCTGGCCTGCTGCTGGTGGTGCCGGTGTTTACCACCGGTTACTGTTTACTGCCGTGTGGGAGGCAGTACAAACGGTCGTCCGGAGGCCGCCGGGGAGGGAAGTTGAAAATACGGCGGACGCGGGGCCCAGCTGTCAGCGGGGACACCCGGGCGCGACAAGGTCACAAGGGGGATGTAGTGGGATTAGTTGCCTGCCACCAGTGGAAGAAGGATTACGGCTTTGGCGCCGTCGTGGAGTCAGGAGTTTTAGAGCGTGTTATTTCGATGGTTACTAAATTTTATAATAACGTGTTACTCTCTTCGGTTTTAAAATATTGACACTCTTGATTTTTTATATCAACTTTGATCATTTATTTTAATCAAAAAATTTGTTCAAACATGTAAAATTTTATTATTATTTTCATTATCATTGATGGAATTTAAATCACAGTTAATAATTTTATACATTGAAATAATTTTTTTAATAAAACGGATGGTCAAAGTTGATGTTAAAAATTAACTGTCTTAATAATTTAAAATCGGAGGGAGTATGATGCTTGAGAGTTGTTTGAGGTGCTTCTTCCTTATCAATTAATCTTAATTATTGATTTTAAAAAATTTATACCCGACTTACTATTTTTTGTATCGGATTCATTATTTTGATTACTTTGACTAAGTACTTATGTTAACTTCAAGCATTGTGCCATCTCTCTTATAAATTTGGTGTGCTAAAAGTTCAATGAAAAAAATTGACGTCACAAGTTCAGGAGTACTAAATTTTAGTATGAAAAATAAACTACCATCCTGTTTAAAATTTGTGACACACCATAAATTCGGCAAAAAGCAAACAATCATCAAAGTTTTTACGGCACACCAAAAGTTTGGCACGATGAAATATGGTCATCATCCAAACAGTCTCTTAAGGTGAGGTGGCGCAGTCGAAGGCTCCACGCGCGGCTGGTGAATGGAGGCGAGGTGTCCCTGATGCGTGCTTCTTGGTGTTTACATTTTGGGTCATCATTTCAAGAACATCGCCGGTGTGTGGCGCATCTCTAAAGTGTGTTTGGTACTAGTGTGGATGAAGAGGGATGGAATGACATCATTCACATTTCACTAAAGTTTGGTTCAGCTTTGAGAAACCAAGTCAACATCAAAGAAGAAATATTCTTCTCAGAAGTGGGATAAACCCATCCCTAAAAAAACGGTGGCCGAGCTCATCTTTCAATCTCACCTTCAGGTCACTTTAGGGTCACCATATGGTGTTTGTTTCGATAGATGAATTTGAGGGACAAAATCATCCCTAATATCTAAGGATAACTCCACTCTATATTATTTGATGCTCATCGAACGCCTCTAAAGCTCTTGTACCGTCGAATGCTTGACATGGTTCGTCGCGCCTCCTGAGCCAGTGATAAAAATTTTGCCTTCCACTGAGCTTTCGGTTGTCTTCATCCTTAGTCCCTGAAGGTAAAAACACGACGGCGGACGGGCGATGTTGTCCTCGTATTTTGTCTTCAACCTTGACGTGGGGCGCGTGCCGCGCAACCCGCACACCCGAACAAACACGTACTCCTTCGCCCTGCCGCTGCCGCCGCCGCAAGGTCCTGGCCCCGGAGCGCGGCGGCACGCACGCATCTGGTGTCCCGTCGGTCCCCAGCGCTGCGTCTGCGCGTGCGATCGATGGGCGCGTGGGTGGGCGGCACCGGCGTCGTGGTGGAGTGCTCCAACCAGCACTGCACTGCTCTCGCCCCGTTGCGTGCGGCCGCGCCCAAAAGAGAGGCCACCTACGAATCAGCAGTGTAGGCGGCGGACCACGCCGTAGTCCTGCAGTACATCGTCCGGGTCCCCGCGGCAATTACCCGCGCTGTCGGAGCAGTCAGGGGCAGCTGGATCATTGGATGTCCATACCACCGGCTAACAAATGGAGGAGGGGTACTCATTGTGCCGCCGATCTAGCCGGACGCTTAGGACAGGATGATTATTACGGAGTACTTACTCCGGAGCATCTACGCGTACACAGCCCCGGGCCGTTCGATTCGTTTGCCACGTCTCTACGGCCGTCCTACGGACACCGCTTGCCCAACTAATCGATACTGCGCGTCCGTGCCCCGTACGCACCGGGGCGCTTCGTGGATTTGGCACGCCATTAACTGGTGGATTGGTTAACGGATATGCCACGCTACCTAAGCAACTGGCTTCTGGAGGCTGGCGCGCGCGCTTCGGCCCGCTTGGCGGAAAACGACGTCGTGAAAGCGTGGGTTGGGTTAGAAATCAAAAGTGTGCTGGTGTCCCTGGTGTGATTATTTCCATTGTCCAGTTCGTTCAAGTATGTTTGGCCCGTTAGGGCTCTTTGAACGCATGAATCCAAAACTTAGAATAGAAAAAAACGTAGAAATAGAATTGAAACGAATATGCAAAACAGAAAATTGAAAAACAGAGAAAAATTTCCTAAGTCGATGTTTGACAGTCGTAAAAAAAACACAGGAATGTCTAGTGGCATTATATGTTTAGCATGCTCATTATCTCTAATTCTTTTTTATTTAGCACATTGACAGCTAGAAAAAAAATAAATGTGTATTGAAGTAAAAAAACGTAGACAGCTTAGCTGCAGCTCAATCATGTTCCATCAGAACATTATATCCCCTATCTGTTCTTTATGTGCGATGCATCAGCTAAAATGAGACAGGGAGCAAGTTGTTTTGGTTAGGATGATTACAAACAAAGAAGTGGCAAGCATTCATAGGAATTTTTCCAAGAGGTTTTACCTCATTTTTTTTTCTTTTAAAATGGAGCATTGGAAAGGATTCTTTAGGATTTTTCTTTAATAATTCTTATGTGCCAAACAATCCTCATAGGAAAATTTTATTTAGAATAGAATCCTCCAAAAATCCTTTCAAAATCCTCCAATTCAAAGTAGCCTTAGAGTGTGTTTGGTTTGCCTACTTTTGGCTTTTGACTTTTGCAAAAGTCAAAAGCTTAACCAAAGAGATAAACTTTTATAAAAGCTCTTCTGAGGAAGCAGTTTTCTGCTAGTAAAAAAGCAAAAGCAGGTTTGAACTTGCTTTTACCGGCTGTGAGCACCGATTTATATATATTATAATTATATAATTATAAGTATATTACATAATTGTAATTATATAATTATAATTATAATTATAT
>BCLG01001575.1:50875-80036 GCA_001602295.1 Zoysia matrella | reverse complement strand
CATAATATATAATTATAATAAAAATATAATTATATGTAATTATGTAATATAATTACATATTATTATAATTATGTGGTATAAATAATTATAATTATATTATTATGATACAATTATAATTATATTACATAATTGTAACTGTAGTAATATATAATTATGTATAATTATAATTATAATATATATAAATCAGCATCTACAGCTGACAAAAGTAAGTTCAAACCTACTTTTGATTTTGAACTAAAAGAAAGCTGCTTTCTCGAAAGCACTTTTGTCACAGCTGACCCCTTTGGTTGGGCTTTTGACTTTTGCAAAAGCAAAAGCCCAAAAGCTGGCCAACCAAAGGGAGCCTAAGTGGTTAGTGGTTATTGTAGCATTTCAGCTATATTTTATTTAGGATAAAGTCTAATTTACTCCCTTCAAGTTAGTCAAAGTCCAAATAATTTTTTAAACTAAGTTTTGGTTTATGTTACTCAGTTATGATTTTAGGTCAATTTACCCTCTCATGTAATTTATCTTTTTAATTCTCCGTACACAAACATAATCTTAAAATGAAACTTTAATAAATAATAAAGTCTTAAATATGTCTTGAAGTTTTCCCATTATTTTGTATATAGTTTTGTATCTCAAAGATTAATTTACTATTAAATATCTTTTCTTATAAAAATAAAAATAATAAATTATTTTTTAACATGTGTTATGGGGTGTTTTATCATGTCTAGAATTTCGCTAAACCATGAGAGGAGTAAATTGGATTTTATCTTTTTATTTAAATTTTAATATTTAAATGTAGCAAATTTTTATCAATTTTAGCGGTTTTTACGAGTTTTGGTGAAACTATGCACCAGTTCGTTGGAAATCGTTAACATTGCTTAATATCTGGATGACTGCAATCATTTCATGGCACTGGGACGTCCATATTTTTCGTAGAGTGTATATAATCAGGTTAAATTAATGGCCTACATTGGCAATTTTTTTAAGCCTATATTGGGAAAGTTGTGGCAGCAGTCCACTTGCCGTCGCCACTAGCCTGCAGGATAGTAGAAAAATGGCCACTTGACCCTAGACCGCGTCGCACTTCAGATGCTCATCGAACCCAGAACTAGCAAGAAGCTAAACTGTACTGCACCTGGATTTCATCGCTTCTCTTGATTAGTTTTACTCCTCAATTTGTGCGACAAGATGCATGCATCCAGGCCCAGTTTAACCAAAGTGTTAATCGCTGGACACCAGCCGCCGCCAGGCATCCTGCAGCCTTTGCCGTGGTTTTCCCTATGTCGGCCGGCTATCTGGAAAGCATGGTTCGGAGGAACTTCGGTAGTGTTTGGTTGAACTTTTGCAAAGGTATCGTAATCGTAATAAAAACGGGTGTCATTAGAATTAATATTTTTTAATATAAATTTTGTTTGATTCGGTTATGTAATGATTTCAGATTCTAATACGTTATTTGATTAAGAAAAAATATAATATAATCAATTCAAATATAACATTAATTCTTTTTAGATTTTCAATGCAAAACATTTCGTGAAATACGAATCCAGATTAAACATTAAGATTCAATACACAACATTTTCTACTTCTTCCACATTTTCAAATCAAATATAAATTATTCAACATATCCCCATTGTTGCACAAATCCAATCGTACACGCAACCAGCCGGAAAGCAGACTTCTCGGCGCTTGTTGCCGCATCTCGAGTTCTCGACACCATCGCCACCTCTGTTCCCGCATCGGGCTCTCGTCCTCTCTCCGCCTCCGCCTTTGCCTCCATGTCACGCCGCCATGCCCCTCGCTGCCTCCGCTCCTCCATGCTGACCGCCTCCGTTCGTCCTCCGTCCTGCTCTCGCGCCGCGCCGCCATGCCCCCTCGCTCCGCCCCGTTCTTGCGCCGCGCCTCCATGCCCCCTTGCTGCCTCCGCTCCTCTCCGGCCAGCTCCACTGCTTCTCCGCCCCGCTCCATTGCCGTGCAGCCGTGCTCCTTGCAGAGAGCAGCGACGGGGCAACCTAGCCGCGGGAGGCGAGCAGGTATGCGGTAGCACCAGCTGAGCAGCCTAGCTGCGGGAGGCGAGCAGGTAGACGGCAGCAGGTGGTGCGCTCGGCAGCGGCCGATCAGTTGGCGGCGGTGGCCGTGGCATCCAGTCGCGACTCGCGAGCAAGTCGAGCTACCAGCGTCGCGACAGGAACAGGCCGGTATCGATTCTGAATCCGGGGGCTTCGGGGCTATTTCAGAGATGTGAAGGCCGATATCGGATTACCGGGTATCTGAATCCGGTGATCTGTTTACCAAACTAATGTAACGGATTGGAATACCGCTCCGCGTTTGATTACGTTAGAATTCCTTGAAACAAACACGTCCTTCGTTCTTTCTTCTTTGTTTTCAGCATATTTTTATCAACAAGTTGAGATATTGTTTTAGTTACAGAACAGTAGTACTACTACAAGCACATTTTTTGCTTATATTTTGATATGGCTGGCCCTATGCTCCGATTGCACATTTTGCCCTATAATTTAAGAATCTAATTGGAGAAACCCAACTAAAAAGGCCAAAAATTGTAAACAATAAAATCCTGATGTCTGACTTCCCTCATTTAAACGAAAACCACATCGAGAAACCAGAACTAAGCCAAACATGACCATGTAATATTTCTTTTAAACACAACAACATCAGCATACAA
Source organism: Zoysia matrella (assembly GCA_001602295.1). NCBI lineage: Eukaryota > Viridiplantae > Streptophyta > Magnoliopsida > Poales > Poaceae > Zoysia > Zoysia matrella. The sequence goes on along the minus strand of BCLG01001575.1, from coordinate 77,368 downwards.
CTGATACAACAACATCACCCTTAGAATGCAGGAATTTCATATAAAATCACACAAGAATCGGTTTCATTTTATAGAAAAAATAGTAAAATTATCTCATGTTATAAATGAGTCTTACTAGTTCTTCAAAACAGAATAACATTATTCTATAATAGAGGTGTGTGTTGCCGCAGACACTATAAAACTGATGCTTTATAGTTTGATTTCACCTTTGTGGCACGGCTGGACCATGGAGCCGAGACCCCAGATTGGGGAAAATAGTGCAAAAATGGGTGGGTTTGAACCCGCGACCTAGGGAGACAGGAGGGGACTTAGCACTGTATCAAGTTGTTTGTCTTTTTTTTTTTTGACATTAACAGGTAGCTATTCATTGCTTAACACAAATAGTTACAAAGTTTTACCCAGATACACTCTGGTGGTACATCAAGCCAGATATCTTCAGAAAACTGATCAACAGATTTGGCCAACCTATGTGCCACCTCACTAAATCGTCTATTAACATGGATAAAGGAAAAAAAATAATAGAAAAAGAAAGCTTCAATGTACCACCAGAGTGTAAAAATAATAGATAAAGAAAGCTTCCGCATCTTGATGTCTTGGACAATGATCCCGTATGCATGCGAATGATCCATTTTTCTTGATCGAATATTATTGATAAGGGAGAGACAATCAGATGCCACTAAAACTTGATCATATAGGAGCTTCAAAACAAATAGTACTGCTCGCCTGGAAGCAATAGCCTCCGCCAACTTCGGATTTGTAATCTTATCCATACCTTTTAAACGGGCAGTCAAGAAATTTCCATTGTGATATCTGACCACCACACCAAGTCTCATTCGCTATGCATCCACAAAAACAGCATCATCCACATTTATCATTACCCATCCTTCTAGTTGTGGAACCCATCTGTTAGATTCATACCTGTTGGGAATGTTTATTTTGTAGCAATGCTACATTACCATGTTAACATATGCTAAAATTTTCTCGACTACACCAGAAGGATGCACTTCGGTTTCTTCATTTCTCACTGTATTCCTAGCCTCCCAAATATACCAAAAGGAAATAGTTAAAATCATGGCCTCCCTTTTCGTGAAACCCACTAAAAAATCAAATAGCGAATGTTTGTTTTGAACAGAGGACTTCTTTCTTGATTCTGAAGCTACATCTTTTCTTTAGTTCCTTCCAAATCACAGCGACATCCGGACATGTAAGAAAAGTATGAGCAAGGTTCGCCTTTTTGACACAGTGACAGCATGCCTCTGAGTCTGTTATATTCCTATTTTTTAAGTACTAGCATGTGGAAAGACAATTGTGGACAAACCTCCAAAGACCAGTTTTCATTTTAGGTGGTGCTATTATGCTCCAAAGTAATCTCCATTCTCTTGTTGTGTCTACTTGATGTGAAGTCTCACCCTTTCCTTTGACACTCATTTTCAGGTGAACAAGCTCACATTTCTCCATAGCGTAGGCTGATTTAACTACTATATAAAATACTGATTAGCCAAGAGATGCAACTGTGCACTCGATTGTAGCTCAAGGGAATACTTAAAATCCTCTCTGGTTCAGATGGGTCAAAACAGGTCTGTATTAGCTCTTCATTCTATTGTTTGCTGGAATATCATCAATAAGGACGCTCATTTAGAGATCTTCTAGAATATAGACCATATGTCGAGCTAGATAGCAAGGTGCGTTGGATACCCATCTGTCCTTAACAATTCTAAGTTTTTGCCAGTGCCAACTCTCCAAAGAATACCTTTCTGCAGTAGCTCTTTTTCGAACATTAAGCTGCACCATGTAAAAGAGCATGATTTTGTCAGATCTGAGTCCATGAAGTCGTAAGAAAAACATAAATATATTTAATATAAACATACAAAAAGCTGTAAGTATCGCCTGCCATGTTGGACATTCAGCTCAAGCACAACTCACCGTACCGATCCGTGTTAGACTTGTACACAAAGTGAACTGGATGGTGCCATGCTTCGGCCGTGCCAAAATAACGGTACATTAATTCAGCCCATTTGGCACTGGCCCACATGCCCAACCGTAGTCGTTATCTTGGTCAAGGTGGGCCTCCTGGAACGCCACCTTGTAATATCTTGACCAAGCTGCGCTTCTGACACATTCGAGCACCAACCAGACATCCTCAGTGTCCAACGTGACGCCGTAAGTAAATCGGTTCTCATCCTACTCACAGATGACTCAAGGGGAGGTGTGCGGGCCACTGCAACAATGGGTAGACACAGGAGGGGAGGACAGGGGGCGTTGGGCGCCGGCATGGGCATGGATGGCTGAGGGCCTACGCGCACGCATCCTCCCCCACTGCTTCCATAAGCGGCGCTTTGACGGTCGAACAATGAGATCCTGTTGTCGACAGCTGACGTGGAGCGACAAGACAGAAGGAGAGACATTCCCACAACCCTTAAATCGAGATACAACACAGGATAGATAACCATCCTTGATAGTATAACGTACTAAGAAGTAAATTCGAAGAATCTCTAACAAAATTTTACAGCACTGGATCATTTTTACATACCTATTGAAGAACCTTCTTACTAAATAATATCGACATTTTACATGGCGATGGCATAATATTTTCAAACTCAAAAAAATTGTAATGGTTAAAAAATTAGCTGAGATGGCAGGGGCTGGTCAGGCCAGGCCAATAATTGCGTTTATTTTTTTGTCCCGTGATCACGTGAGGCGCGTACTTATCTGACCCAGATTGCGCCCCGCTGGCCGCCAGGAATTGTTAATGCCGCATTATTGCCGGTTGTTTAATGGATCGCTGCTCCCAACGACATTCCCCATATGCTGATTAATAACTAATCAAACCGGATCGCCTCTCTCTCTTCGGCGGTTAAACAAAGCGCGCCACGAGTCATAAACAAGTTTGTGTCAGACGACTAAAAGCAACTTTACAACTTAGGTTCGATGCCAACTAACTTTGAATGTTAAAAATTATGATAAATTTAAAAATACAAGTCTCATTTTGTTAAAGTTCATCATAGGAAAAGTAGAGTTTTTCTTTTTAGGACGGGGGGGCCTTTTGTTCCAACGAGCTGCTAAAGCTTTGAACTTTCAACGGGCTGGCATTGGGAACCTCATTTTCTTGGCAGTATAAATATAGCAGTACAGTTTGACCGGGAAGGAACTGATGGGTGGTTTTGCAAGTCGGCAGCCATGCGGCAGCTAACAAGCTCATGCGGCAGCAGTTGATTTGCTATTGTACCAGGTTTTATAGAGCTTAGGGTTTAGACGTGATTGGCGGTTCCTCTTATCCAAGTTGGAGCATGGATACTGTACCAGCAGCAAACCAAACAAAACCTTGCAACGTGAGTCTTTTTCTTTAATCACGAGTTTTCCCTAATTCTACGTGATTCAGGTAAAATTCCTACTCCATCCCTAATTTTTTGACATTTTTTTACTTTTAAGCACCATGACCATTAGTCTTATTAATTTTTTTTATAAATATAAAAACAAATTAGTCATATTTAATGTATCTCTTATTATACAACTAATCACAACAAAATATTTTTATATTTTTTGTAGTAAGATGAAGAGTCAAATATGACATTTAAATGTCAAAAGTGTCGAGGAACGGATGTAGCACATTTTAATGTCCCTTTGGAATGCAGTGTTTTATAATTTTCATGTGAAATTAATGTGTGATTCTTATGAAATTTCCGCGTTCTAAAGGGGTCTAGAAAGGCCTAAAGTTAAGGAGGGAGCTCACTCGTATAACGTCTTGGTGTCACACACCTACTAAATACACCAGCAATGCGAATTTAGTATATAGTTTAATTTAACATACCGTATGAAGCCTTCAAACATGATGAATAATGGTCTCCTTGGATCCGTTGTACTAGTTAATTAAGGCATCATATTAGAGCTACAATATCATTTGTCAATGCAAGGTAATATGCTACTCCCTCCATCCTGTTTTATAAATTCTTGGAGAGAGATAGAGTTGGAATTAAGAAAAGTGAAGATTCCGGGTACAAGAATTAAGAAAAATGAAAAATGTGAGATATTTTGAAAACGAGTTGGAGAGAGAGAATGAAAATGTATTGGGAAAAAAATATGTGTCTCAGAATGTAGAATGATTTATAATTTAGAAAAACTTTAAAAACCCAGAGTATTGGTAAGTAGTCAGCAATGGCAATAATAGGACTACTATTCCATATAGTTCAACTTATATATACATATTAAAATAAGTGCCACTGTATTTGACACTTGGAAGCTTTAACATATAATTTGAAGTTTCCAGATATTATGGTTATAACATCTCGTTATAGCATAACCTTTTTATGAAAGGAGTAAAATATACACAATGATCACTGCATTGATAAATTGCAGTGTATATTTGCTGCTTGCTCATATAGAGCAGAACAAACGAGGAGTAATTCTGAAAAACTCGGCATTCGGCAACAAAAATATCTCATCATCCAGGCAAGGAAAACAATTTTACGGTACATGAGCATTGAGCTAGTTAACACAACGGATTGTACAGTCCTCTAGAATTGCTTCTTTTTTCATTGATCTCTCGTTCTAAGCCTAAGATACATTTTTGGATAATGGAGAAACCATGCCGGCATATGATACATTGGAATTGAAGATCCATAGTCAAATTTTCTTCGTCATGGTTTAGCAAAGGGAGAAAGGAAGCTTGAGGCAGCAACTGCATAACTTGCGGTAAAATCATTGGTACGACCATGATCCAACCTACAGAAAGCAAATCACAGGAATTGGAGCAATTATCCACAGGCCAATCTTGAGATAATGCATTATCTTTTTTATGCTAGAAGAAATGCATGAAATCCATGATATTTGTGTTTAAACACTGTTGTAGACCATGTGCGTTGTTACGACTACCCCATGGAAATAAATGAACTTATTTAGTAGCTAGCTTCCACAGGCCAATCTTGAGATAATGCATTATCTTGTTTATGCTAGAAGAAATGCATGAAATCCATGATATTTGTGTTTAAACACTGTTGTAGACCATGTGCGTTGTTACGACTACCCCATGGAAATAAATGAACTTATTTAGTAGCTAGCTGAAGCATCACGAACCATATCGGATTAAATGTTTTCTCTGGTTTTTTTGACAATATGTTATATTACTTAAACACTTCTTTCGCAAATTTTCATTAGACACATATAGTAGCATCGATGCTAGTCTATCATTTTTCTTTGCTTGAGTGATTTAGCAATAAGATTGCATTTGGAGTAGCCATGTATATCAAAGTTAGATCATTAGATGCTTAGTAGCATCATGTTCGTACAGATTCCATCTAACACATATCATATAATAGGTGTGCTTAAATGTGCACATCTTACATGCATACCATATGAGTTCATGTACTCTTTCCAATTAGCAAGAACTCCAGTTCAAGTGCAGGTCTTTCAGCAAGGGCCAATCATATGAGCATTATGAACAACAAACTATATGATGCTACAATGTTTTAGTATGCATAGCATGTGGAGTGAAAACAAGTTATGCTCGAATCACTCAATCTGGACATCTAAGATTGTAATCTGGTACGTGATGTTTGCAAAGAAAATGTTAATGATCAGCACTTCCGAAATCTCAAGAGACAAGTTACACTATACTGAATAATAGTCGATGATAATGATACTCTATCTTATCTTTTAGTTTCAATACTTAAGTTCTTCCATGCTAACAGTTTGGTTTTCGCACAATATCATCTCTAAGTTTATGGTGCAAATCTTAACAAATTGTCCTAGACGAAGTAACCATAACTTATGGGTCAGGTTAATCGGAAGCCATATATCACGTTAAGAAATCTTACAAGTTTCTCGCAAGTTATGCAGTTGCCGCCTCTAGCTTCCTGCCTCCAAATGCTAAACCTACAAACAAGACATGTAAAGATCAGTTTACCCAAATGTCAAATACGTATTGTTTATAAAACATAAGTTAATTATTTGCTATTCCATCATCACCAAGGAGCGTTCACATGGAGTCCACGTCCAGGGGAACCATGTAACACAGAATTAACTTCAAAAGACCACTTGATGTTTCTTCAATAAAGGTCTCATATGTTATGATGTTATATTTTGATGACAGCTTATTATAAGATGTAAGAAATCGGCACAAACATAGTGTTTAGAGAAAATATCCAAAAGTACAGTAAGGTCAATAGATATATAATATCTCTAGATATAACCCAATGTACACACTTAGATGATTTTTCAAATTAGAAAAACAGATTGAGAACCATATATTCTATAATAACCAGAATAAGATCTGTGCTGACCCTGAATTTCATGTTCCACAAGCATCAAAATATGGAAAACGAATAGAAAAGAGGGGAAATCTGAATGAACCAAATTAAAGAGTATTTGATGCATTCAGTCTTTTGATGTCGAACGAGATCTAGTAGAGATCAACACAAGTTGTGAAAAGCAAAGATGAAAGATTCACAAGCTACGCAGCAAGATCGTAAAAGTTATGTATATCCATGCCTGACGATCAGAAATCACTCGAGATAAAAAATCATCAAACTAATTAGTTACCTGGATATGTAGATCAGATCTTCAATTTCACACCAGAGCAACTGGTCGTGCCTCACCGCTGCACATCTTGACCTTCACCGTTTCTCCCAAAGAGGCCAAGATGGTGCTGGTGCAAGAAAGGAGGGGGGTGTGGGGTGAGGATTGAGCCTACTTTTATAGCCAAAGGGCAGAAACGGAGCGACATTAATGTGCGCATGAGAGGGGGTAGGCCCACCTAATAGTGGCGGGTGTTCCCTTTGACGAACGTCAGAGGAACCCGCAGCGGGGTACAAATGAGACAAGAAAAAAATAGGGAGCAATTATAAATTTAATTAGTGGCACACAGTGTCACTTTGCATTTGCAGACAAGGAAAACCTTCCACTTGCCAGTAGTAACTTTGCTCTGATTGGCTGGTCGCCCGTTTAAAATGAGTATGATTGCTGCTAAAAAAATCACAAATAGGATTCGATGAGAAAATTTTCAGTATGATCGCAATTAAAAATCATCACAAACAGGTACTGACAGACAGATGGGCAGCTCTTGTTATAACTGGTTTGTATATGCAACTTCCAAGGAATGGTCTCGTGTGAGTTCATTAATAAAAAAACAAGTGTGTTAAATACCCTCTCGGTTTTTTAAATCCATTTGATAATGTGCCTGGTAGACTGGACTTATCTCAAGATGTCCATTTACCATCAGTCAAGATTAACTTGTGGTCAGTCAAGATTAACTTGTGTTAACACCTCAAACATGGTACTATATAGGTAGTAACACAGCCATGCATGCAATATATATATGTACCTGCACTTTTGCAAACTTACTTGCTGGTTGGACTGGCTGTGGCTTCGTCGAACCAGCGCAGGATGGGTACTGGGCCAAGAATCTTTTTCCTCTTAGATTTTGCCTGTCGAGCTGACATTCAACTGGTCTCGCTTTTTATCACAAGCGCCTAGATCTCGATCCATCGATTGGCTTCATTAGAAACCACAGCCTGTAACTTGACTGTCCGAGTCCAACAGTGCAGCTGCATGACATGCATTTACTAATGCCTGCTATGATAGCAGGCCCTCAATAATAGAGTTTTCTATTCCTTAATAGTGCATTGGGGCCTGTTATCATTCAATAGAGCTATATTCAAATGGTGTAATCAGTTTACTGATTATTTTTCTTTTTTCCAGAGTAACCGGTAGTTGTGGAAAGCATGAACGAGAGAACAGGCATCCAGGCAATGCATTAGTAGTTGAACTACTAGCAGTTGATACAGTAACAGAAACCTACATACGTTGCTTAATTTACAAAAATATATATATATATATATTAATTGCATAAAGGGCACAAATTATATCCATGAATTAAAGAAATGTACTATTTCACTATACTTGTGTATCATTTTTGCAAGCTACCATAGTTATACTTGATCGGCTTCAGTTTCCCTTTTTTAAGGATCTAACTTCATCATTCAATTTAACAGATGTACCAGGTAGCGACTTGATTGGATAATATGAACAGTCAATAAATTGGAATCACGAGAACAACAAATGAGAACTACTTATTATATGCCTTTTCAATGTGTCAGCTTGAGAAAGCTGGAATAAAATCTAATTTGTTTCTCCATTAAGTTGGTGGCCTAGTTCCATGCTTAGTCCAATGAAGAAAATGTTGCGAGAATACACCAAATTTGATATTTGGTACAGTTTGCCGATTGCCGATCAAAACTGAAATGCCAAACCATCAGTCTAATATCTCATTTCACGCAGCTGATTCAGGCGCCTGATGCAAGTCTGAGTCTATCTCAACATGGGGGGCAATTCGATTGATTAAGGTGAATATTTAATGGTGCATTATTGGTGATGTGAGAGAGTGTTTGATCCAAGATACCACATCATCAACTTTATTTAAGCAAAGGAGGAGAGCTTTTGACAATATGATAATCAAAGGTCCTGACTTTCACAGGAAATACTGAGCAGTTGCAAGGTCGATGGTAGCACATAGTTTGACCATTTATCCAGATACAGAAAATGGGACGGTCTTGTTAAGTTTCTCAGAATTTTCTGAGAAAGATATCGCCTTACCTTTTGACATGCACTCGTCATCCAACAATATTACAACTATTAAGCTTTAGACATTTTAGAAGCAGATTTCTTGGATGAATTGAGGGGGCTAAATGGGTGTCACTTTGAATATGCCAGATTACAAAGTTCCATCACATGGAACTCTTAACCCTTTTTTGGGGGATAGCGCTTGTGATATGATAAAGTATCCGGGTTATGATGGTGAACTAGTGATTTGAAGGGGAGGTTACAACTGGGGCAGGTTGCTACTTTGGGAACAGCTAATGCGCCAACAGTGCCATCTCAATACTGATGATTTACACCTAAACAACTCTGAGCAAGTCGGCAACTCGGCAGAGCTCGAACTCCAAGATTCATAGGCAGGATATGCAATTTGTATGGTACATTAAAGCCACCATTTTTATTTAAAAAATAAGAATAAGATATTTCCACCTAATATCATCAATCAGCCCAGAGCTCACGGCTACACGACACCACAAATGACCATCTCTTCTAGTGCACTACCAAAAGTATCAAATCAAATAGCCCTAATTGCCTATAATTCATGTGCATTTATTCAATATGAAAACAAATAAAAAGTTAGGTGAGCATCTTTGTAAGTTCAATTCATGAAGCACGGCCTAGCAGCTCAGCATTGTACCAGTACACCTTTTGTTGTCGGCAATGTACGAGATGGGCAGAAAACAGATCAAGTGGGCAACCAAAGCAGATTAATGTTTAAGAAAAAAGTGCCGGGGGAGACCAAACCCTACCTCGATCTGTCGACGCGGAGGTCACATGTCCACGTCGGCAAGCGTGCGGTTTTACACGGACAGATGGTGGTTCATGGCCGGACGATGGCCGGGGACAAAAAAACTTCCGGGCGGGTCAGGATTTACGCGCCTTCTGCGTGATAGAATACACAGGAGCCGCCCTCATCGTCGGATCCATCGGCCGGGCGGCCGCCACTGCCGGCGCTGCTGCCGCCGAGGCCGCAGAAGCTTGTCCATCAATCGGCCCGAGCTGTTTTTTTTTTCTTCCCGACTGAGCTGTTTTAGAGGCTTGACGTAGTGGGCCGCAAAGGCGCCGCTCAGGCCATGCCAAATGGGCCCCGCTGGCGGTCGGTCCATGGGCCGTCTAAGAAATAGAACACTTGGGCTACCTCCTCTTTCGGCCTTGTTCAATTCAAATCAAGTATTACCAAGGGCCCAGCCAGGCGGCCTACGCGCCAAATGGCCCCTGGATCATCTATTGCATTTTTTGCAGCATTTGTTATTTATATCTCTCAAACAGAGTTGAGTTTGAAATAAAATTTGCACCCTCTATAATATTGATGAAAATATTAATGAATTTCTCCAAAAAATTAGGACTTCTCGGCAAGGCCGGTCCTGTGATTCTGGGGGCCCGGGGCGAATTCAAGAGCCGGGGCCCCTATATATAAAAATTAAAAATTGCTTATTTATAAGGACTATCATTATCAATATAAAAGTCAATCCAAATAAAATATTTATATAATTATTCGCACATATTACTTTAAAAGTTTCTTCTAACATTTCTTGCCGCGAATTCAACGATGATGCTATTAATGTCAACTTCATTCAATAATTTTTTCTCAATGCATAAAGCAGTTAAACCATTAAACTATTCTTGAGACATTGTTGATCTTAAATAATTATTTAACAATTTCAACTTTGAAAAAACTTCTTTCAGCTGATACAACAGTCACTGTTATAGTAAATAAGATCTGATATGCAATAAAAATATTAGGATAATAATCTATCTCTGTGACGTACTAAAAAAATCTCTACAGAAGATCAAAGCCAGCGCATTGCATTAATGCATGATTAATGAATAATGATCATCTTTCTGCATGTGCTGATTTGATGTGCAAACCTGATTTCCAGCGCAGCGCAAGATGTGGATGCTAGCGCGTGCAGCCGGCAAAGCGGCGAGTCGCAGCTCAGATGCGTTCGATACTTCGATTGCTTGGGAAGACGGAGGCGAGCCTGACGAGCACGATCGCACGCCACGGCGGCGTGATGCGTGCAGCTGGCGGCGTAGCACGTAGGTAAGAGATGCACGACCACTCAACTAGGAGGTTCATAACTCCAGAGCGATAGCAGATCAGCAGGCAGGCCGCAGGCCACAACCAGCAGGACCAATACTGCCATACAGCCATTAGTACAAAGGAGAACTACTTAATCATGTTATGGCCCATCGATAATTAAGCTTTATTCTTAATACTAGTACATATATATATATGCTATGGGGTGGGACCCTTCAAATCTGGGGGCCCCGAGCTGCCGCCCCGCCTGCCCCCCTCCCCTCTGGGCCGACCCTGCTTCTCGGAATTCCATCAAACTCTTATCTCTAGTCTTCTAATTCTATAGTAAAAATCAGATATTTCACTGTTAATTTTTTATATAGAAAATAAAATATTCTTGAGTTTAGTCACTGACGTATGTTCCATCAAATAAACTAGTTTTTCAAAATTATTGGTCATTTTGAAAAACTATTCATTTGATTGAACTAAAGAGGTTTACAGGTGAACCTAAGAGCATCTCAACAGTTCTATAGAAAAAACACTCCAAAAAGTAGCTTTTAAGGGCTAATAAAAAAATTTGAGGCCCATTTTAATCACCTCCAATAGCTCTATTAAATATAGTTTAAATTTGAACTAAGTGAATAACCAATCTCACTGTTAGTTGCAGGAGAGAGAGATTGAGGATCCTAGAAAGTTTTCAGATCTACCTCAGATTCTGAGAGGTATTTTAGACGACCCCTAAAACTAGGAGCTACCTCAGAATAGGGGATTTCAGAGGACCATCGAAACTAGAGAGTTGTTTAGGGGAGTTGTTAGAAAAGGTTTTTTTTACAATTTTTCCTTATAATTTGATTTAGAGAGAGTTAATAAGGAGCTTTTGGACATGCTCTAAGGTTACCAATTTTCACCCTCATATTTCATCCATCCACTGAACGAGGTTGTGCTGATGGCGAATAACCGTGACCCCTCAACGGCAGTATTTGTGGAGTACTTCCCTCCCTGTTTCAAGAATACTTCCTGCCAACATCTCTAGTCAGTGGCGGACCCAACACTCGGGCCATACAGGCCGTGGCCCGAGTGGTTGGCCCAATTTTAGTGAGGAAATGAGGAGATTTTTTTATTGGCCGCAGTATTTTTATGGGCTTGTGCAAGGTTGTGGCTTGACTCTTGTATTGGGCCTGGGTCCGCTACTGTCTCTAGTAGTATCTGTGGAGTACTGTGCCCTGTAGCCTGTAGCGTACAGCCGCACCTGAATACATTCTAACTAGCGTCATTGGTCATTTCTGCCTGCTTACCACAAATCATGTAATCCAAGAGCAGATAATGATTTATGCCGCCATGCCATGTCGGTGATGTCGACTGGCCGGCAGCAACGCCCAGAGCCCTAGACTAAAGTTCTCAACTAGAACCGGCTACACCGAAGACGAGAACAGAGCAGAATGTCTTGGTCAATGAAGCTGACTGGCAACGCATGTTGCTACCACTAAAAGTTTTCTGTCGTAACAAATCAGCTAACTATCACTCCAACCCTTATTAATCATGATGATCCACAGAGTATAACTCACTAAAGCGAGGTTATTAATGAGGTGGCATCCCTTGTACTACTGGCCTCCTTGGAACGCATGAATCTTACAAGAATTTCACAGGAATCAGTTCAATTTAATAGGAAAAATATAAGAAACAGGAAAAATTCCCACATTCCAATGAAGGCCTAACATAGGTAACAGCCTAACAGGAATGAGTTCACAAATCCAAACACATGTGTTTCCATTATTCGAAGAAGACAGACCAAGGTTTTGGAAACCGGACCGGACCTGATTTTCGGTGAGGCAAAAAAACCGGCCGGCTAACCCTAGCCGATTTTGATACAGTGCTAAGTTTGTGGTGTGGTCGCTGCCTCTTAGGGCTGCACAGGGGAGACACCAACTGGGAGAAAGCACAAGGATCCGATCTTAACATGTAACTCGAACTCACTTTATTATCAAGGGACAGATCGTCAGGCTGAGACACGTTCCCAGCCACAACTACACCGAAGGTAATCTCCCCCCCCCCCCCCCTTGAAAGATTATCTTCCTTCTACTTGACCCTCAATGGCTCTTCTGCCATCCTTATATAGGCAGCAGTGCTAACAATCCTTAAATCGACTAAAACAAATCCTAAACAATCGAATATTTAAACTAACAAACCCTAACGACATAATCTTTAAACTAACAAACCCTAGACAAGTGTGATGTGCCCCCAAACAGCCCATAACATTTCTCTCCTCCCCAACAAGCAGCTCGTCCTCGAGCTGAAATCATTGAGGACAGAAGTGCTCCTTAGGCTTGTTTGACTGAGAAACCCAGGCCATCTGTAATTTTTTTTGTGCAGCTCCTGTCCTTCATCCAGCTATAGCAGAAAAATTCCTTTGCCACCACATTTGTGGCCTAGAGAGTATTTTTCAGAACAGTAGTAGCATTCATCATTTGCACGCTTTTTGGCCAACTCTTTCAGTGTGAGCCGTCGAAGCCTTGATCTAAATGATCCTGAAGATGGAGCAGCTTGTGAACTAGCAGTAGAAAATTGATGCACAGCCATGGAATCAGTACCGGTGCCCTGTGCCACCCCTACAGAATTTCCCTCCAACTTGCTACAAGTTTCATATGCCCGGGCCAGGCTCAAAGCCATTTGAAGAGATGCCGGTGTTTGTAGTTCTACATCTGTCCGAAGGGGTTGTCCAAGATCAGCAATAAACAAATTAACTTGTTGTGACCTACTTAACCCCTCACATCGGCATAGAAGTGCGAGGAACTACCGTTGGTATTCCTCTACTGTGCCTGTCCGTCGTAGTTTCTTAAGTTCAGCAAGGCCATTAATCCGGATAGGAGGGCTGAACCTTAGATTGATGAAATCAGCAAACCTTGGTCATGATAGAATACCATAATCTCTTTCTAGGGTGTAGAACCATTGTGCTGTAACGTCCTCCAGATGCAAAGAGGCCAGCCAAACCTTTTCTTGCCTCGGAGTATGATTCACACTTTGTAAGCCATATTAGTGGATCAGATTCCTCATCATAAGAAGGAAAATTCAGCTTGGAATACCTCTGCCCACTCCTGTGATCATCTTGAAACTACTGCTGAAAAACTCTTCCCCTCTCTTCTCACAGGCCATACCAATCTTGATTGTGGTAATAGCGGTCTGCATCCAGGTTAGTATAGCCACCGTCACGACGCTCCTGGTAATTGTTGTGCGCCAGCTGCCCAATACAGATCAGATTAGTCAGCTCGTCTGCCCTCGAATCTAGTGTTGTGTCTATTGTAGGGAGCCCCAAATTCCTCTCTATAGCCGCCACCTTGGAGATCAACGCTGCCTCTACCTTCCATACCAGCAGATCTGGTACGGTTCTTGGGATCAGCTTTATCTGTCTTCTTGCCACTGGAGGTTGCATTGGCCTTCAGTTTGTCTTGTTCTTCCAACTTTGTCAAGCGCTGTTCATGTGAATCCAGCCGTTTGTTCATGGCTGCTATCTGTGCAATGAGTTTGAGTGTTGAGGTCTAGCAATTTATTCAGCTTCTAGGACTTTGTTAGGGGCGCCACAGGATCTTTCCCCTTGCCAATAGGATCAGAATCTTTCTCCTTGCCGGCCATTGAGGCGATGCAGGGTTGCTGGTCTCTGAATACCAATTGATGTGGTCACTGCCTCCTAGGGCTACGCAGGGGAGACACCAACTGGGAGTAAGCACAAGGATTCGATCTTAACACATAACTCGAACTCACTTTATTATCAAGGGACATTTCGCTGGGCTGGGACACATTCCTAGCCACGACTACATCGAAGGTAATCTCTCTCCCTTGGAAAGATTATCTTCATCCTACTTGACCCTCAATGGCCCTCCTGCCGTCCTTATATAGGCAACAGTGCTAACAAACCTTAAACCGACTAAAACAAACCCTAAACAACCTAATCTTTAAACTAACAAACCCTAACAACCTAATCTTTAAACTAACAAACTCTAGACGATTGTGCTGTGCGCCAAACAGCCCATAACAGTTTGGCTTTCCACCGAAAACTGATCATCATATAGCTAAAGCGGACCGGACTAGTTTCATCAAAAACCGCGAAAACCAGCCGGTTTTCACCGGTTTCCAAAACCTTGAGACAAACTGGGTGAATACAGCCAAGGAGAATAATTAGCTACATAAAATCGACTCAAACTAAATTGGAAGCACAATTGGCAGTACCACAAACACCAGGGCTAGACTAATTTTGAGTTCAACCAAACTCTGCATTTCTCAGGTTAGCATAGCACTCACAAAATTTTTTATGCTAAAAAAACTACCATCTATCCTCCTTGGGACTCTTAAATGTGAATCTGTCCCCGATGGCTTAATTCATGAACAATCATATTGAGAAGGACAAAAAAATGCCTAAGCATTCTTTGACATTCATTCCCTAAAGCGAGCCAAACCAACCAAGGCATAGAAAAGATGATAATATTTCCTGATGCTGACAACCTAAGAGGCACAATGACACAGTTACAGAGTCTATAGTATAAATCCATAAATTCATGGAAACATCAACCAAATTCGAACCAAATCATAACAAGAGACGAATATCGTCAAATCCGCATAACTATGTAATACATATTTATTCAACCGAGGCCATACAACACCCAGATCAAGGACTGACGCTAAACGAGGTAAGGTAGGGTCATAACACTTGCAACAAGGGAGAGAGATTGGTCGAGTCCGACAGAGGATTTCGAGGGAAAATAAATCCAAGTCTGTGTACAATATCAAGAGGATCAAGTTCTAATTAAACAATGGTTTAAAAGCTGGGGGGAGGGGGAGTGTACCTTTTTATTTCTTAATTATTATGAGTAGCTTGTAGAGCAGTAGCTATGAAGTTAGGCTCATAGATTTCAGATTTTTTACATGGACATATGGAAGCATAAGGTCAAATCTCAAATGAGAATACCACCACCAGTACTAATATTTTGGTGTAAGCACTACTTTTGCTTTAAGTAAGTACAGAATTGAGGGTTATCCAGCAAGAATTAACGATAGTAATTCGTCAATCTTCCTTAGTTAGTATAATATGCACTCAATCAATTGCAAGAGATAGGTAGAGCAACTAAGACTAAGAGAACTTTATTCAAGCATGAGGCAGACAAAGACAGTAACAACCAAAGGCAAGGACTCTATCTGATTCAAACCTACCACTGCAATATCACTCCAACCCTTATTGATATGATGATCCACATAGTATAACTCACTAAAACGGCGTTATTCATGAGGCGACATCCCTTGTAACATACAAGTAGGTAACATCCTAACAGGAATGAGTTCACAAATCCAAACACATATGTTTCCATTATGTCGAAGAAGACAGGCTGGGTGAATACAGCCAAGGAAAATAACTGGCTTCATAAAGTCAACTCAAACTAAATTGGAAGAAGAATTCACAGTACCACACTACCACAAACACTAGGACTAGATTAACTTCCATTTAGCATAGCACTCGCAAAATTTTGTATGCTCCAAAAGTCACCACCTATTCTCTTTCATGAGATTCCCAAAGATGAATCCGCCCCAATGGCTTAATTCATGAACAACCATATTGAGATGGACATGCCTAAGAATTCTTCAACATCCATTCCCCAAAGCGAGCCAAAACCCACCAAGGCATAGCAAAGATGATCACATTTCCTAATGCTGACAAGCTAAGAGGCACAATGACAAAGCAGTTATAGAGTCCACAGTATAAATTCTTAATTCATTGAAACCGCAACCAAATTTGATCCAAATCATAACAATAGATGAAATATATCGTCATACCCTTGTAATTGTGTAACAACATACCATATTTATTCAACCGAGGCCATACAGCATCCAGATCAATGACTGACGCTAAACGAGGTAAGGTAAAGTCATAACATTTGAGACGAGGGAGAGATTGGTCGAGGTTGAATCTCACGGCAGCCTGTTTTTGAAGCACGCCACCTCGGCATCATTGGGGAAGAAGCCCATGAGGCGACCGGCAGAGATCTGGTAGGCGTACATGAACCCTCCCATGACCCCGATGAACCCGCCCGTCACCATCGACAGCCTGCGGATCCCCGGCTTGATCCCTGCACAAGGGCAACGGGTCTGAGCTTCTCAAAGGGGGCAAGGAGAGAGGTAGGTGTGTGGGAGATGAATCCAGGGGAGAGGCGCACCGAAGAGGTAGCCAACGGTGATGGAGACGGCGGAGATGGTGGTGAGGTGGATGTAGTCGGGCGCCGAGAAGTTGCTAACCACCTTGGTGAAGGCTGGGTTGCGGTCCACCACCGGGTACTTTGGCTTCACCGACGCGGTGATGTCCGTGTTCATCGCGGTTGCAGCGGCAGGGAGAGCTCTCTGGTTCTGGGGTGGCGGCGAGCGGAAGCCGCAGAGGCCCTGGTGCTCTCGCTTCTCACTGTTTAGGAGAATTTTCAATTTTTACCACTAAATACGCTAGCCTTTCAATCTTTAGCACTCAATTTGTAAGCTTTTCAATTCTTACCACTAAATACGTTTTTCACTTCAAACCATATCATTTCTTGAAAGTTTTAATTATTTTCACTGTTTTATATTGTGTTAAAATTAAACAAAATTTGAGCTTAAGTGATGCTAATAGTGTAATAAACATAATATAATAAATATATTGCATTATGACACTATAATACATAATATAAAACAATAAAAGTGTTAAAATTTTAAAGAAATATTATGTTTTGAAGCGAAAAATGTATTTAGTGGTAAGGATTGAAAGGCTTATGAATTAAGTGATAAAAATTAAAAGTTTTACGAATTAAGTGGTAAGAATTGAAAAATCTCACTGTCTAGCGGTGCGCTACAGCCTACCATTGGGCCTATTTGGGCTGGTAAGCTGATACCCATCTTGTTATTGACAAAGGGCCCAGCCCACGACGACATCGTCGGAGTTTTCAAGGAGCGAACCCCATCGTCTTCCTCGCTTTCTCCGCCCACTCGAGTTGCCTACCCCACGGCCCCACCCCGAAATAAGAGCCAGGCCAGCCAAACCCCGCGTCCTCCTCGCCTCCGCCACCGTCTCCGAGTCCGACCTCGAGCGCTCCTCCAATGGCCGCGTCCCCAGCACCCTTCTCGTGCTCGGCCTCCACCGTGCCCGCGCGGCTCCGCGCCGCGGTGGTGGCGCCGCTAACGGCGGGAGCGCGCCGGCGCGGGCGGATGGTGGTGCGCGCCAAGATCCGGGAGATTTTCATGCCGGCGCTGAGCTCCACCATGACGGAGGGAAAGATCGTCTCCTGGAACACCGCAGAGGGCGACCGCGTCAGCAAGGGTGACGGCGTCGTCGTCGTCGAGTCCGACAAGGCCGACATGGACGTGGAGACGTTCCACGACGGAATCGTGGCCGCCATCCTCGTGCCCGAGGGGGGAGTCGCCCCCGTGGGGGCGCCCATCGCGCTGCTCGCCGAGTCCGAGGATGAAGTGGCCGCTGCCGTCGCCAAGGCCCAGGAGCTCGCCACGGGAGGGCAGCAGCAGGTGCCGCCTCCTTCGGCGGATGCCGCTGGGACGCCGCCGCCGCCCGCGGCGGAGGCTCCAGTGGCTGCTCCCGCGCCGGTGGCGGCAGGTACGAAAGGCATTGCAACACCGCACGCTAAGAAGCTGGCAAAGCAGCACAGGGTGGACCTTGCCAAAGTGAAGGGCACAGGACAGTACGGTCGAATTATGCCGGCAGATGTTGAGGCAGCTGCTGGCATCCAACCAAAGCCAAAAGTTACACTTGCTGCCACTGCCTCAGCACCATCACCACCTGTGGCTGCCCCAGCAGTGGGCACAGTGCCTCAGGCCACAGAGCTCCCACCAGTACCTGGTTCCACTGTAGTTCCATTCACTACCATGCAGGCAGCGGTGAGCAAGAACATGGTGGAGAGCTTGGCAGTGCCGGCATTCAGGGTTGGCTACCCAATTTTGACCGACAAGCTTGATGCACTCTATGAGAAGGTGCTGACATTGAAATATTTAGAAAATGCTCTTCTGTTTCTTGTCCAGCTTGTTGGTGTTTCAATTGGTTTGCTTTGTTAGGTTAAACCGAAGGGAGTGACAATGACAGTGTTGCTGGCGAAGGCTGCAGCCATGGCGCTTGCGCAGCACCCTGTTGTCAATGCAAGCTGCAGGGATGGAAAGAGCTTCACTTACAACAGTAACATCAACATTGCAGTGGCTGTCGCTATTGATGGTGGGCTTATTACACCAGTCTTGCAGGATGCTGACAAGGTATATAAGAAATGGCTGCTAGATTCTCTGATTTGATTGGCTAGAATTGCAGCATAATGGGAGTTCATTGAGAACTTACGAAATTACACAATGCAGCTGGATATATACTTGCTTTCACAAAATTGGAAGGATCTGGTCAAGAAAGCACGCGCTAAACAGCTCCAATCTAACGAGTACAATTCTGGTATGGAATTTCTGCGTTTTGTAGTCTGTTAGATCGTTTTTGTAAAACATATGGTGTTCATGGGCATTTTGCTTACCTGAAGTTTCATTTTTTTGTAGGGACATTTACACTTTCAAACCTGGGAATGTTTGGTGTAGACCGATTCGATGCAATTCTTCCACCTGGCCAGGTGGGCTTATTTTCTATTTGTTGCCCAGTTGATATTATTGAGAGTATATCAACTCACCTTTGACTCTATGAAAGCAGGGAGCTATCATGGCTGTTGGAGCCTCGAAACCTACAGTGGTGACTGATAAAGATGGTTTTTTCAGTGTCAAGAGCAAAATGCAGGTTAGTCATACGTCTAATAGTTTTGAATACCAGCTATATCCATATATAAAGTCAAAAATTGCTTCATCCTAAGATATTTTATTAAATGTACATTTATAGTTGTTTATGTGATATGCAGCAGCATATGGAGTGCATCACACGTTTGAATTATATAGTTGACATAAAGATATTGGTTAAAGATATTACAGCTGTGACCACTATCGGAATAATATAATTGATTGGCTGTCTAAACTAACAGATTCTAGATTTATTCGCCTAAGATGAATCGTTGAAAAGATCTATAGTTCATGATAAGATCATGCGGATCTTTGAGCCACCAAGTGACTGCATTCAAATACCCCTGTGGCCTCCACCTTTTCATGCTTGTTGCAGGGCATGGTGAAGTCGAGATCACAACAATCAGCCAAGCACCACAACTTACACTTTTGGGACATAGGAAAAATCTCCTATTCCTATGGCAACTGAACTATCCTATGCAACTGTTCCTCTAGTGGGATTTTAAATCTATCTGGGTTAGTAATAGTTTTTAAGGTGGTGACACATCCAGGCGATGCCTACTGCCTGGATTACAGTTGCTGCCTAGGTGACAAAGTGACATTAAGCCCCTGTAGTAACCATGGGCGCTGGATGGCTAGGCAACGCCTTGAAAACAGGGTTTTATGTGGGTATATTTCTAGTGCTGTTATGTAGGACTTGTTTGGTCGGTTGCATCATGTAGCCTTATTGATGCCACACTTTTCTGTCATAATTGCTTTCAGCTATAGTTCTTTCAGTGAACCAATTATCTGGCACAAGTCACTGCCATAATGACCAAAGTTTGATGAGTGCTAAATGGTCAGTGTTGCATAACTTTGAGTTTAGCAAATATGCCTGTAGCTAAGTTGTTCAACTTCTTTCAGGTCAATGTCACTGCTGATCATAGGATTGTATATGGTGCTGATTTGGCAGCATTCCTTCAAACTTTTGCAAAGATTATTGAGGATCCTGAGACCTTAACTTTGTAAGATTTCTTCAAGTGTTATATTGTTATAAATGTGCCAGCCATTAATCTGATTCAAGTTGGAGTTGTGCCATTGGTCTCCAATTTTTGTATCTTCGAGCCTTCAAAATGATCTGTTAGTTTTTATTTTTGAGTACATTGAATGGTATCAGAGCGATTATACTTTTTATACTATGAAAATTTCGAAAAGCAATAAATTACAAATGTGGATTTGTGTACACATGTCTTTCATGTTTCGCTCCTTTCTACCTTTCATTTATATTCAGATGAAAATTTAGTCATTTCTAGGAATTTGTCACGATAAATACATTATAGATTAACAAATTTCTTGTAAGTAGAAGATCAAAATGGTACCTGATTGACTCGTACATTCACGTTATTGCTTTGTATCTCTATTCTCAAATTCAAGCTTATGCAATTCCCAAATTCAAGCTTATGCAATTGGCTCAACAGAAAGAGCAGCAGCTTTCACTAGGTCACACCTGTATTCGCCATAATCCTATGGAATAAATCTGACTTGACGAAAACACAGTAAGAATCTAATAGAGAACAAAGGATATCTCAAGACCCTATGGCACCATTCCTAAACATTGAAGATCACAATTGATTTCTTAATACTGAAGAGAGAGGGGGGGGGGGGCAATGTACTCTATCTGAGTGGTGAAAACTAGAGATGAGCAGATAAATTCTGCAAACATACCTCTTCTAGCTAAAACTAGAAAGAATTTAATAATATTATTTTAAAAATATAAAACTAACTTAGTGTTTTTATATTTAATAAATATTATCTTTGTTCTAAAATATAAGCATTTTTAGGTTTAAGATAAGGTCAAATTTTTTTACCTTTTACTAATATTATTTAAAAAATTACATAATTTTTAAAATAAAAATATTTTTTATAAAAGTTTATTTTACAATGAATCCAAAAAAATATAATTTTTTAATAATAAAACATTGTTAAGTATACATTATTAGTGGTTAAAGTGATAAAAATTTGATTTTGATTAAATGTAGAAATGTTTATATTTTGGAACAAAGAGAGCAGTAGCTCAATCACTTTAAAGGATGATAGGCACACGTAGACACCTATTGTCCTACTAGTGGGGACCAAGGTTTTGAAAATCAGTTTGGATTTGATTTTCGATAAAGGAAAAAATCAGCCGATTAGTCGGTTTTGCTATAATATTAAGTGTAGTCAGATTTTTTTTATCAAAAATCAGTAATATATTTAAATCGTATCAGACTGGTTTCATCAAAAACTGTGAAAATCAATCGGTTTTCACCAATTTCTAAAACCTTAGTGAAGACAGAACGTCACGTGGTATGAGAACGTCACGTGGTATGGTTGTGTATAAATTCCCATGGAGCACACGTCGCTCACTGATTGGGAGCCTATCGACCACGGGGGATTATTATGAAAATCAATTATTTAAAGATTGAATTGCACCATAGACCATATTTTGAAGTCATATTGTTATATTACACTAGGTTTTAGGACTTGTGTCACATTGCACCATATTTTGGCTAAGAATTTTTACTTTGCACCACCTTTTAGCATTTAACATGGTTACTACCTTTGTATTATTTTTTAATATTAAACTTACTTTTTAGCATTCAACTTTCTGAAACTAATGAATCACTGAACAACTTGGACCACTTTAGCAGTAAACTTCTTAAAATTACCAAATAATTTGGGTCACTAAGTACTCGGCATTCTAAAATTACTAAATGACTGAAATTTACTAAACCAGTTGAACAACTTACTAATATTACTGAGTGATTGAAAATTACTAAATCAATTTTATAGGTTACTGAACTTGCTGAATTACAGAAAGCTAGTAAATTGAATCAGTTCTGCAAGTTACTAAGCTTAGTGACATTACTTAACCAATTTTGCAAGTTGCTTGACTTTTCAAAATTATTGAACAACTGGAAATTAGTAAACCATCTCTGTAGCCTACTAAACTTGCTCAACGACTAAAAAATACTGACCTAACACACTAACCATGTTAAAAGCTAAAAGTTGTGCAAAGTGAAAAATTTTAGTCTAAAACCTGGTGCATTGTGACACAAGTGCTAAAACCTAATGTAATTTGACAATATGACTCTAAAATATAGTGTTTTGTGCAATTCACTCTTATCTAAATTATCTGTATACGTATAATCTTTTCTTATGTCAAAACTATTTGATAAAATATTAAATATAGATTATAAATAATGGGAAGAGATGAATGAGAAAAAGCTACTATTTATAACTTTATGAATCTTACATACAAAATATAAAAATGATTATTGGTAATTATGAATATAATCAGTTATGAGTTTTATGTGTTTGATAGAGATTATAACTAAACTACTATAATCAGTTGTAAAAGTAGCTGCATAATCTTTACTAAACAGAGCCTTAATAAAAAACTCAATTATCTGTGGGCACGAATCGCCTGCTGGAAGTCGAAACCCAGGCACGGACCCTGCTCATCTTCGAACCGACACCATTGTTGCTCTTGCTTAAGACAAAAATAGATGGGCTAATTTTTTATCAACCATTGAAAAAAATTTAGATTCCTTATTAGCCACGTAAAGTTTGAATTTTCTTATAAGCCATTCATTTTAATTTTTATTCTTTGGTTACAATTATGGTCACTTTTGTTCATAAAAGAAATCTTACCTATTGCAAGCTAAACTTTGAGCGCAGCAATTTTTTTAATAATTTTATTTTGATTTTTTTAAAGTAATTTTTCTCTCATTAAATATTTTTTTATCAATTTCTCTAGTAATTTTATTTTGATTCCTTCAATAATTTTCTCGCATTCAGAAATGAAACATTTCTAAAAAGAGAATTACTGAAAAGATCAAAATAAAATTACTAAAGGAATTGATACAAAGCCAGAAAATTACTAAATGAATCAGAAACAACATTATTAAAGAAATTACAATGCTCACAATTTAAGTTTGATTTGTAATAAAAAAAAGTATTTTAAGAACAAAAGTGACCATACTGGTAACTAAGATACAAAAGTTAAAATGGATAACATATACGAAAATTTAAACTTTGTGATGGCTAAGAAGAAAGCTAAACTTTTTTCAATGGTTAATAAGGAATTAGCCCAAAATAGATAGACATGATGTTCAAAGTATGAAGTCTTCTTATGTTGCATAGGTGGCGACGTGGCGTTTGGTAATTCGTATGGATTTAGAATTGTGAAATTTGTGTAGAGTACTGTGCCCTGTTGCGTACAACCGCAGCTGAATACATAGCCCTACATTCTGATGAGTAGCGTTACTAGTCATCTTTTACTCAAAGCCTGCTTACCACAAATCTTGTAATCCAAGAGTAGAATGCCTGCTCAGTGAAGCTGATCTAGAAATGCACGTTGCTACCTCTCAAAGTTTGCTGTTGTAACAAATCAGCTGAGATTAATAAATCCTAGTAAAAAAATACTTTCTCCCTGCCAATTTACTACTCCCGCTGTTTCAAAATATAAATATTTCTAAGTTTAATCAAAGTCAAATTCTTTTAACTTTGACCATTAATATCTTAAAAACTAAATAATTTTTAATATAAAGAGTTGCATATTACGAAAGTTTGGTTCATGATGAATTTAGTAACATAATTTATATATGATAAAACATTACGGATTCTCCATTATTAACGGTTAAAGTTAAAAAAAAGTTTGACTTTAACTAAACCTAAGAATGCTTATATTTTTGGAACAGATGGAGACTGGAGTACTAACTTAGCAAAAAATCCATTCAAATCACCGCTGCATAAATATCACGAGTTCTGCTGCTGCAAGAACAATAGCACATTCCTGAACTTCGGAGAGATGGACACTTCATGTCAACTCCAGAGTCTACCAGTAATATCAGATCCATATAGAACGACCCTATACTCCTAGAAATATCTATAAATTCAGGATAAAATCCTACTCATTATTTTTATCCAGGCAAATGAGCAAAAGCTCTGATATTCAAGGGTATAAGTAAGACAGCAAAATCTGAGAATACACTGAAACAGCACTACCAGGTAGTACTATCAAATTCTGGGATGGGAGGGTTCACAAAATTGATAGCCGGCCTGTTTTGAACAGTGTGGAAAACCGGCCAGCTAGCTAGTGAAACCGGCTGGTTTTCATTTTTGTTATATACTCAGTGTCGGTTTTAATTGAAAACGGTCTGAGGTCTGATATCGAAACCAAGCTTGACCGGTTTTACTGTTTTTCACAAAAACCGGCCAGCTTTGAAAGTTTTGTAAAACATGGATGGGACTGGGAGTAGTATCCAAACAGTGGTTTCACAGAGGTAGTTTCAGTAACCAAAGTACATAAATTCTAGGTAATCAGCCTTTACTCGAACTATATGTTTTCCCAACAATTACAAATTCAATATGTTTTTTTCTTAATACACTCATCATTTCATCTTCATGGCTTTGAAATTATTTAGGATTAATTTGATACATGCCATTACAATTTTGTGAAATTTGAAATATGCCATTTGAGCCCACGTGTCATTCACTACACTTGCAGGGTCCCACCTGTCATTGACACATCAATGGCATATTTCAAAGTTTGCAAATTTGTAATGGCTTGTATCAAATTCGCCCTATTATTTAATAGCCCTGCATCCTAACTTCACCTTTTGCCAAAACTAGAATGGCAGCAATAAGAATTAGGGAAAGCACCCATCATAATAAAAGCACAATTGACAGCACCACAAACACCAGGACTAGATTAACTTCGATTTAAACCGAAATCTATGCGTTTCTCAGGTTATCATAACACTCACAAAATTTGGTATGCTCCAAAAACTACCATCTATCCTCCTCCCTGAGATTCTTAAAGATGAATCCGCTCCTTGTTGAGATAGACAAAAAAAAAATGCCTAAGCATTTTTGACATCCTTTCCCCAAAGCGAGCCAAAACCCACCAAGGCATAGCAAAGATGATCACATTTCCTAATGTTGATAAGCTAAGAGTCACAATGACACAGCAGTTACAGAGTCCACAGTATAAATCCTTAATTCATGGAAATGGCAACCGAATTCGAACCAAATCATAACAAGAGACATTGTATTGTCAAATCCTCGTAACAGTTCAACAACACACCATATTTATTCAACCGAGGCCATAGAGCACTCAGATCAAGGACTGACGCTAAACAAGGTAAGGTAAAGTCATAACACTTGCGACAAGGGAGAGAGATTGGTCAAGGCTGAATTCTCACGGCAGCCTGTTCTTGAAGCGCGCGACCTCGGCGTCGTTGGGGAAGAAGCCCATGAGGCGGCCGGCGGAGTTCTGGTAGGCGTACATGAACCCTCCCATGACCCCGATGAGCCCGCCCGTCACCATCGACGGCCCGCGGATCCCCGGCTTGATCCCTGCATAAGGAGCACAGGTCTGAGCTTCCCGGAGGGGGCAAGGAGAGAGTAGCGTATGGGAGATGAATCCAAGAGAGGGGCGCACCGGATAGGTAGCCAACGGTGACGGAGACGGCGGAGATGGTGGTGAGGCGGACGTAGTCGAGAGCCGAGAAGTTGCCCACCACCTTGGTGAAGGCCGGGTTGCGGTCCACCACCGGGTACTCCGGCTTCACCGACGCGGTGATATCCGTGTTCATCGCGGTGGCAGCGGCGGGGAGAGCTCTCCGGTTCTGGCGGCGGCGGCGGGCGGAGGCCGCAGATTTGGTCGCACGGAGGTGGATGCGGAGCAGCGGAGGGCGGGCCCTGGTGCTCTCGCTTCTCACTGTTAGCGGACCGCTACAGTAGACGATTGGGCCTGTTTGGGCCGGATCGGCCATTCCTGTAAATGGGCTGGTAAGCTGATACCCATCTTGTTACGGACACAGGACCCAGCCCACGACGACATCGTCGGAGTTTCCAAGGAGCGAAGCCCCATCGCCGTCCTCGCTTTCTCCGCCGCCGTCGCTTCCTCGCTTTCTCCGCCACCATCCACAGGCAGCCAAACCCCTCGTCCTCCTTGCCTCCGCCACCGTCTCGGAAGTCCGACCTCGAGCGTTCCACCAATGGCCGCATCCCCGGCACCCTTCTCGTGCTCGGCCTCCACCGTGCCCGCGCGGCTCCGCGCCGCGGCGGTGGCGCCGCTAGCTGCGGGA
>BCLG01001575.1:0-50374 GCA_001602295.1 Zoysia matrella | reverse complement strand
AGAGCTCCCACCAGTACCTGGTTCCACTGTAGTTCCATTCACTACCATGCAGGCAGCGGTGAGCAAGAACATGGTGGAGAGCTTGGCAGTGCCGGCATTCAGGGTTGGCTACCCAATTTTGACCGACAAGCTTGATGCACTCTATGAGAAGGTGCTGACATTGAAATATTTAGAAAATGCTCTTCTGTTTCTTGTCCAGCTTGTTGGTGTTTCAATTGATTTGCTTTGTTAGGTTAAACCGAAGGGAGTGACAATGACAGTGTTGCTGGCGAAGGCTGCAGCCATGGCGCTTGCGCAGCACCCTGTTGTCAATGCAAGCTGCAGGGATGGAAAGAGCTTCACTTACAACAGTAACATCAACATTGCAGTGGCTGTCGCTATTGATGGTGGGCTTATTACACCGGTCTTGCGGGATGCTGACAAGGTATATAAGAATTGGCTGCTAGATTCTCTGATGTGATTGGCTAGAATTGCAGCATGGGAGTTCATTGAGAACTTACGAAATTACACAATGCAGTTGGATATATACTTGCTTTCACAAAATTGGAAGGATCTGGTCAAGAAAGCACGCGCTAAACAGCTCCAACCTAACGAGTACAATTCTGGTATGGAACTTCTGCATTTTGTAGTCTGTTAGATCGTTTTTGTAAAACATATGGTGTTCATGGGCATTTTGCTTACCTGAAGTTTCATGTTTTTGCAGGGACATTTACACTTTCAAACCTGGGAATGTTTGGTGTAGACCGATTTGATGCAATTCTTCCACCTGGTCAGGTGGGCTTATTTTCCATTTGTTGCCCAGTTGACAATGATATTTTATTGAGAGTATATCAACTTACCTTTGACTCTGAAAGCAGGGAGCTATCATGGCTGTTGGAGCCTCGAAACCTACAGTGGTGACTGATAAAGATGGTTTCTTCAGTGTCAAGAGCAAAATGCAGGTTAGTCATGCATCTAATAGCTTTGAATACCAGCTATATCCTAAGATATTTTATTATGTATATAACAATACATAGTTGTTTATGTGATATGCAACATCATATGGAGTGCATCACACATTTGAATTCTGTAGTTGACATAAAGATATTGGTTAATGATTCTTTAGTTGACATAAAGATATTGGTTAAGGATATTGCAGCTGTGACCACTTTCTTCTCGAGCATACAGTTGTGACCATTATCAGAATAATATTATTTATTGGCCTAAGATGAATCTTTGCAATTGAAAAGATCTATAGTTCATCTGTAGCAACTAGCAAGCAGCCAAGCACCACAACCTACACCTTTGGGACATAGGAAAAATCTCCTATTCCTGTGGCAACTAACTAACCTGTGCAACTGTTCCTCTAGCGGGGATTTTAAATGTCTTTGAGTTAGTGATTTTTTTTTTTTATCATAGTTCTTAAGGCGGTGAGGTGTCCAGGAGAAGCCTACTGCCCAGTTGCGCCTTGCCACCTAGGTGACAAGGTGATATTAAGCCCCTGTGGCAACTATGGAGCATCAGTATGGCTAGGCAACACCTTGAAAACAGGGGGTTTATGTGGAGATATATCTGTTTGGTCGATTGCATTATGTAGCCTTGTTGATGCCACTCTTTGCTGTCATAAGTGCTTTCAGCAATAGTTTTTTACCAATTTTCCGTGATAAGACAATGGCATAATGACCAACGTTTGATAGAGCACTAAATGGTCAGCCTTGTATAACTTAAGTTTAGCAAATATGCTTGTAACTAAGTTGTTTCGATTCCTTTCAGGTCAATGTCACTGCTGATCACAGGATTGTTTATGGCGCTGATTTGGCAGCATTCCTTCAAACTTTTGCAAAGATTATTGAGGATCCTGAGAGCTTAACTTTGTAAGATTTCTTGAAGTCTTACATTGTTATAAATGTGCCGGCCATTAATCTGATCCATGTTGGAGTTCTGCCGTTGGTCTCCAATTTTTGTATCTGCGAGCATTGAACAGAATGTTTCCTGACTTGTTTCTACTGGTTTCTCTGAGTACAGTGAATGGTGTTGTAGCCATTATACTTTTGATACTGTGGAAATTTTGGAAAGCAATAAATTAGAATTGTGGATTTGTGTACTTATTACTTTTTATGATTTAATTCTTTGTACACATGTGAAAGGAGTTGAGTGCTCGATCTTTCGCTGCGGTGATAACTATCGATTTGGTGGAGTCGATCCTCACGACGAACAGGTTGTGTGCGTCTTAGCAATCGCAGAATCAACTCTGAATGTTTTGTTTGTTGACGACCTCGCTGGGACAACATGGGACAACAAGATCAATTTCTGTGAGTAATCGAAGAACAAGTAAGATGTGGTAAGTTTGAAATCTTTCAAATGTAGGGTTTTTAAAAACTCTTTAATAGGTGATCATTGGTTCTGGTGGTAGTTGAGACCTTTAAATAATGTGGAGAATGATTAGGTGTGCTAGGGTCGTTTTCAAACTCTAAGACGCGTCTTTAATGGGTTTAACTTGATAGACGGGTCAACGGCTTAAGTTAGAATAACACAGTATCTTCTGTATTAGAACGATGATTGACGCTGACTTTGATGTGATATGAAAGTGAAGCCGGATCCATTCAAAAGTAGAATTCATTAGCTTTACAGAATGTACTTAAACATCTAAATTAGATTTTATATGAAGTCGTGTCTTTTGTTACAAGTTTATACTGTTTTACAGTCTGAATCCACCGTGTGTGAATATTTTCATTGAAGTTCTCATCAAAGGATATAGTGTCCACTTCAATTAGAGTCATCTTCGACTCAAGTTCAGATTGCAAAAATCACCCCTCTAACATACCCTTCAGAAATGTGGATGCCACGGGGTATATATGTGATCTCATCATTCTCTCTCACTTAATTTAGAGTTGTTCTCTACTCAAGCACAGATTAAAAACCAGTCATGCCATCGTGCTTTCTAGAAATCTTAAAAAGTGAATGCCACGGAGGTATGCATGTGATCTCATCATTCTCCCCCGCTTCATTGAGAGTCGTCCTCGACTCAATTTAAATTAGAGAACCGTCGCTCTACCGTGCCCTCTAGAAATCATGAAAGTTGACGGTCATAGGGCATTTTGATGCGGTCAATTAGTGCAACAA
Source organism: Zoysia matrella (assembly GCA_001602295.1). NCBI lineage: Eukaryota > Viridiplantae > Streptophyta > Magnoliopsida > Poales > Poaceae > Zoysia > Zoysia matrella. Next base: position 47,272 of record BCLG01001575.1, on the reverse strand, counting down.
AGATCTCATCATTCTTTTATTCTTTATAATAAGCCGTCTTTAGCTTGATCAGATCTCATCATTCTCCTTTTCTTTATAGCAAGCCGTCTTTAGCTTGATCCAGTGGTCGTCAAAATTTTTTGCTATCATGTTGGGACAAGTGACAAGCACGTAGCTTCGCCACAACAACAACTTCTGCTTCATGTAAGCTGCTCTTGTTGATAGATCACAAAAATAGAGAAAATTTGTAATGCATCGTTAGTGTTAGTGCATGCTGTTGTGGTCTCCTGTTTTAGCGTTTCAAAAGGGTATTTCAGATTAGTAAATATGAATACTTTAGATACCAAGAAATCTTCAATGTTATCGTATTTGTCAATTGCATAAAAAATACAGTAGCTAAAATATTGCAAACTGCAATTCTGAAATAATCTCTTCTTCAAATAATTCAAGTTACAAAGAACATCAAATTCAATACAACCTAAAAAAATTAAAGAAGATTTGAAGTCAACCTTTTTCTCGTTTCATATCAGTGCAATGCAAAGACCTATCTTCAAAAGGTGTGTACTCAACTGCAACATTTTGAACACTATGCATTAATTGTGATTGTGGGATGAACGAAACTTGTTCACACAACTTGATATAATCATAAAACAAATGTGCATTACGAAATAAAGCATAAGTTATTGGAAGCTCAACTAAGCATTGCAAAACACTAGTATGAACATTGGGCAATTGCAGTTCAGAAACAAGCAGCATGAAATGATCGATATGTGGTGAGGGACTCACAGTGTGTTTTATTTTTCTCTCTCCTAGAATATAGTAGGCGCCACACAAGCATCATTGTCCATTATTTCAGGAACTAGCACAACGTCCTCTTCAGCCTTATTCTTACTCTCCTGAACGATGTTAAGCATAGTACAACAAATAGAAGAGTGCTCTCTATCTAGTTATGCTGCTTTAGTAAGAGATATAGTATCACAAAACACATCTTTATCATATTCTCCTTGTGACAAAGTCATATCAGCACTACATTTCACAGATTGACGATCTTGGTTATTCTTGCTTGTATCTTTAGATAATAAAAATTAATTTTCAGCAATACAAGCAAGCAAAAACAAGTGAGAGATTGAGCTGTAAGTTTGACAAATGAGCAAAATTTTAATTTCACAATTGAGACCTTTCATAAACTTACTCATTATATCTTCTCGGCATTCATCTAAGCCATCAAACATGACACAAACCTTAAAGTAATAAAAATATTCTTTAACAATCATATTATGTTTCTTCAAGTTGTCTAATTTGACATGCAAATGGTCTACATAAAATACAAGAATAAAAATATCTCTGAAATGACATTTGAAGTATTTCTAAGATTCTAGAACTCTATTGTGCCTACAAATATATTTCTATTCAAGCAAAGCACTTTCAGTCAAAACACTTGAAGCAATGTAAATCTTTTCATTTTCAGATAAATCATATGCATCAAATTCTTTATATATATTTAGTTCCCAATCAATGTATGCATGAGGATCAAATTTTTCAGTAAAAGAAGGTATTGACGAATTGATAACTTACAAAATATCATCATTTACCTCATGTTGAAGCACATGCACATTTTGGTGGGTGTGTAAACCATCAGCTTCTTTTTTCTTAATTGTGTCTATCATGATTAGTAAACAGCAAAACAAATTGACAATGAGCTAGGTTGTGTCCAATTTAGTTTCTCTCAAGCTTTCTCAACCAAGTTCTTACATGTTCTTACCAAACTAGCAGAGAGTGATTTGCAACTGTCAACCTGCGAAGATTGGTGGAGCGATTGCTAGAGAAATAAACTCTGTCTACTGTAGAAATCTATGAAGCTAGGATAGTTTCACTTTGTAGTAAGGATTAGCAGAATCAAATCAGCAATGCAAAGTTGAATAAGTGCTCAACAACGGTACAGTGCTGGTCCTAAGCTAAACCCTGCTAGAGACGCGAGCCTAGACACAAAGGTAGTTACACAAAGGATGCAAAAAGCTCGGGACAGCAGCAACAACTCAATTTTTCTTCTCCTTTTTTGTCACTATTATTTTACTTTTTCTATGACTTCTTTTTCTTTTTCCTTTCCTTTCCTTCTTTTTCTCTCTTTTTCTCTCCCTCTGTTTTTTTATGGAATAAAAATAGAGATAAAAAAAGTGCAGATAGCAAATCTCTTTTGTGATTGCGACAAATTCGGGTGGAATTTTATGGCAAGTTTAAATCGGTTAGAAAGATAACGCAGAGACCTTTTTAGATTGTACAAAAACATGGCAAACAAACAACAGATCACGAAGATATCGTTGTTTTCTCCCGCACCAAAAATCTGGTAACCAAATCTGTTATTTGCAACAAACTCATATCTAGATTGATTTCTTCCTTCTATTGTAGATATGAGCCAGAAACATAACAAGAACTCAAAATTCTAATGTATTAAACGCTAAAACCAGCAACACGACACATGATGCAACCACGAATTCAATAACGTAAATTACTGAAAAAAGTGATGCACAGGCTCAAAGGGTATAGGACAGCGGAATGATTCAATATTTTTTTATTTAGCTTTTATGTGGATAGTGAAAAAATGAATGAAATGATAAATTAGATGAGGGTAAATCTCACCGAGCAATCTGGGAAGCTGATACCACTTGAAAGGAGTTGAGTGTCCGATCTTTCGGTGAGGTGATAACTATCGATTTAGTGGAGTCAACTCTCACGATCCGACTACAAACGAACAGGTCGTGTGCGCCTTAGCAATCGCAGAACCAACTCTAAATGGTTATTGATCTCGCTGGAACAGCGAGATCAAACTGATCACGAAGATCAATTCCTGCAAGTAATCGAAGAACAACCAAGAACAAGATGTGGTAAATCTAAAATCTCTCAAATGTGAGGTTCTCAAAAGCTATCTAACAGATAGTCGTTGGACACAACTGAAGATCAGAAAGTTTGCGCAAGAGCTACATTATAACCAAAAAAACCCAAACGTTCCTGACGACGGCTGGGACCTTTAAATAGGATGGAGGATGACCAGAGGTGCTGGGTCGTCCTTAAACCCTAGTACGCGACTTTAATGGACTCAATTTGATACACAGGCCAACGGCTCAAGTTAAGGTGACGCAGTACCTTCTGTATTAAAATAACGATTGATACCGACTCCGATGTGATATGAAGGTGAGGCCGGATCCATTCAAAAGTACACTTAGTGTGCTTTTCAGAATGTACTTAAACATCTAAATTGGATTTCATATGAAGTTGTGGTTTTTGTTTTAAGTTTGTACTATTTTGCAGTTCGAATCTACCGTGTGTGAATATTTTCATTAAAATTTTCATCAAAAAATATGATGTACATATCATCCTCACCCATTTGAATTAGAGTCGTCCTCGACTCAAGTTCAGATTGCAAAAACTACCACTCTAACATGTCCTCTAAAATTTTGAAATGTGAAGGCTATGAGAGATTGCAAAAACTACCACTCTAACATGTCCTCTAAAATTATGAAATGTGAAGGCTATGAGGTATGTATGTGATCTCTATCAACATGTCTTTCAGTTTTGCCATTTTTGGCCTTTCATTTATATTCTGATGTAAATTTAGTCATCTATAGGAATTTGGCAAATGATTAGAAATCCTATGTTCCCTCGGCATTTATGAATGATACTTCCTTGTTGCATTTGCTTCGGTCCGATATTAGATCAAAAGGAATGAAAATCTCAATTCAGGACATGGAAAATGGAGCTGAATTCTTTATCATGGCGATTTGTCCAACCGATTGTACATTGTATGAAAACAAATAGTAGCCATAGGATAACGGAAATTGAAGATCATAAAACGTATTCGACATCGAATTACGAGTATATTCAACAGATTGAAAAACTAACGAATGCAAATCCATCACCACTCTGTTACAAGTATGCACTTTGCTACATACACAAACTGTCCATCGCAAATGCCAACCGATCTGATGTAAAGATAACCTTACACAATTTAACACAGTCAATTTGTTAATATTCAGGCGGTTAGTCTTAGTAGTCAAAACATCATATGATTCACCTGTGATCAAGGTCTAGGTTCAGAGGTTGGTTTTTGTTCCTTGTGCCCCTGATCTCTCGGCGCAAATCAAGAAATTCTTTCGTGATGAACAATGTACCAGCGAGAATGGTGACAACGGTCATACCAGCTTGCTCGTTTCCCTCCCGCTTGGGTACCGCGGTTGATTAGGTCATTTGTTCATTGGCATTTGGCAAGCATGATTTTTCCAGAATAAAGCTTTATAAATTTGTACGTAAGCATTCAAAGCATTTCAGCATTTGTAAACAGTATCGCTTCCATTGCCGTCTCATGCAGCGAGCAGTATTCAGGACGGCACAGATTTTGTAGGTCTAGACTGCAAGCGCTCTAAACTACTCCTGCGGCAACTCACGGAGCAGAAGAAAGGGGAAGGAAGTGAACCAGGCCACGCACGGTGCAGCCGTGCAGGCACGAGCCTGTCATTCAGGACCGCCGGTGGCCACCGCCATCGCCGGGCGCCGCGGTGTCGGCTCCGCCTCCGGCGTCGACCTCTTTGATCTCGAGTATCTCCACGCGGCGGTTGGTCCGCTTCCAGAGCTCCATGGCGACGTCCTGCGGCACGAAGGCGCCGCGGACGCTCACCCGCTGCCGCTTCCGGTCGATCGCGTGGCTCTCCAGATCTTCAGACACGCCACAAAGTACAATACAAACACAGAGCCGTCAGGGAACAGACGCACTTGTTTGTGATTTGGAATTCCTCGTGATTTTGATCACTTGATGAAGCCTGCTGACTGGGTGGGCCTTTTTTGTACCTGACCTTGCATCTGGAGCAGCGCTCTCCTGATCCTCTGGTAGCACCCGTTGCAGTCGATGTTCACCCGGACGGTCATGCAGTAGAACTGCATCCACATGCAGAAACGCCACCGGTCAGGCAGGCACTCCTCTCCCAACTCCTGCTCCAAATAACCCATGGTCATCATCGTTTACCTTGTCGCTCATCCTGTCCCAGCTTCAGCAACCACAGCGTCGGCGGCGACGTCGTCCAGTTCGGTGAAGAAGGTTGGTTGCGTCCTGAACTCCAGAACGAGGGAACGTCGGGTTCGAGATGATTTGGGCTACTGATACCTTAGCTTCGTTGGCTTCTCTGGGCAAACCCTCCCTCCCTCTGAGGTCGCTCGAATCAGATTTCTGGTGCAACGTTGCGGGGCTGCCTGCTGGCTTGCACGAACGATGGTCCTTTTCCCAGTCTTCGTCGTCATTCTTCCTTCCCGTGACGATGCTTCGGACACGGGCTCTGTCAGAATGGACTTGCGTGTGTGGAATCTGTGAAGTGCAATGTGAACACCTCTATGAAAAAAAAAATCTACTCCCTCTGTTTTTAAATTGATGTCTGTTGACTTTAATTTTAACCATTTGTTTTATTGAAAAAGTTTGTTTAGATGTGTAAAATTTTAAATTGTGATTCAGATAACTCTAATGATAATTCAAATTATAACAAAATATATAATATTTATCAATTAAAAAACAGAGTATACATCTAAAAGGCAGCCGCACCCCTTTTTTTAAATTTTGCTTTAGCTCCCTGCACCCTCGATCAACACTAAACATGCAATGCTCTAATGCAGTTTTGAATTATCATACAACCATACAGGTAGCAGGATCGAGCAAAATAACAGCCTGAGGGACTATTTGTTTTAGTTTTTTTATCATTTTTGTTTGGCATAATTTTTATTTGATTTTTTGATTTTTAAAAATGAGCATGTAGAAATGATGAAAAGTTAAGACAAACAGCCCTAAACCATGTCAAGCATTTGGAGTTTCAGCCTACAAAACTGTTTAAAACCGATCGGTTTTTATGGTTTTCGGTGAAACTGGTTTGGTCCTGTTTTACCAGAAGACCAATTTTCATTTTCAAAATTTTAAAAAAAAATTAAATTTTAAAAATTTAAGAATACCGAAAACCAGTAAAATCGGTCGATAAATCGGGTAAAACCGAGAGGTAAACGGGTGGGTTTCAAACTTCAAAACCTAGAAACCGATGAAACCAGAAAAACCAGTCGAAAAATCAGTGAAACCGCTCGAAAAACCGAAAAAAATTTATTGAAATTTTGACTTTTTTTAATTTAAAACAGTTTTTGACGGGTTTTTATGTTTTCACGATTTTCGTTAAATCGATCCCAACCGGATTTACTAGTTCAAAGGATAACAAAAAAGCTCCAAAAGCAATCACGTGGAATATTGAAATCAATACTATTTTACATCTAAGTATAATCAAATTTATTGTATCAATGATTTTGATATTATAAAATTATTTTTTATGATGACTTTATATATTAAATTTTTAAAATTAATCAAATTTATAGAAATTATTTATCAAAGTTAAATAACACGAAAACCAAATGTAAATGTAAAATTGTTTTGGATGGAAGGAGCAGTACTGCTAGCACCCTACTATTCCAATAATCTATTTCTTCCATCTTAAATTATAAATCACCGTGAGCTCCTCAAGTTTTCTCATATTATCATATTATAAGTTGTTGTCACTTTTTGATACACTTTTTTCACTTCCTAATATATCTCTATTTTATCTCTCTCTTCTCGTTTTCGAACGTGGTAATTTTTTTCTTTTTTCTTTTTAATTTCTATGGGCAGACTAAAACAACTTACTCCAGCTATGTCATGGAGCTCCAGCTACTATTAGGGTGTGTTTGTCCGGCTTATTTCATGCGGCTTATGCTACTATTTATATATTATAGTTACAGTAAAAATACTGTTCAAATAAGCTATTTTCACTTGAGTCGAACAAATCACGTTTTTGCGGCTTTTATCAGCCAAATAGTCTTTTGGATGTGTTTGGTACAGCTTATTTTAATCGGATTATGCTAATTTTTATGTACTATATATATACAGTAAAAATATTTTTTATATAAATTAGAAAACCCATGTTTTTAAAGTCACAATATTGTACCTATTATAACTAAAATATCATAAATCCAAGCCGGTTGAAACCGTGTCAAAGAAGCTAATTTTTATATTAGCACAAGTGGAGTCAAGTCCATATCCACCTCCAAAACCCTACTATTACGGCGGGCACAAAACCCACGCCGCATCAGACATGCGCCCAGAAACATCGACAGCATCCTGGAGAGAGGTTTCGGAAACCGGTTTGGTCTCGAAAACCGGTTAATATCGGTTTTGCTGGTTTTTACGAAAATTGAAAAACTGTAAATAAAAAACCGAGCAAATTCAAAAATCAAATTTTTTATAGAAAATCGGTCGGTTTTACCGGTTTACCAGCCGGTTTTTTTGGTTTACCCTTTTTAAATTTGAAATCAAATCGATTCGAGCGGTTTTTTCGGTTTACCGGCCGGTTTGATCGGTTTTCGGATTTTCAAATTTTTTGAATTTTTAATTTTTTTTAATTTATTAAATCAAAAACCAGTCGACCTTTAAAACTAAACTAGATCGAATCGGTTTAAAAAAACCGTAAAATAAAAAACCGGCCGGTTTTGTAAAGAGTGGAGACTGGAGACAGCCGCAGCAGGCGAGCCCAAATCCGGCCGCAAAAGGGACCCTGCCCTGCTCGGCGCGGCGCACGGAAACCCAACCGCCGCCCTCCGTCAGCGGCCAGTACCATCGCTCTCCGCTTGCGGCAACGAGCTCGGTGGTCCGCCTCCATGGCGCCTCGGCCTCGCGCCACTGCGGTCCTCGCCTGGTACGCTCTCCTGCGGCCGTTTTACTGTTGCGATGTCGCCGCAAGCGCGCGCCGCTGATTGACGTGTCCATTTCGCCCGTCGTCTGTGTGCAGGGGTTCGGGCGAGGACGGGCAGCTGGGCATGGGAGACAGCGAGGAGAAGGACTGGGCCCGCCCCGTCGCCGCGCTGGAGCCCTACGCCGTCACCGCCGTCGTCGCCGGCAGCCGCAACTCCCTCGCCATCTGCCAGGACGGCCGCGTGCGCCCTCGCCCCCTCTCGCTTTTTCTTTCCTCTCCTTCCTTGCTCCTTGAGCAAGCGTTCTGACTTGGGTTGCCGGTCGCGCAGCTCTTCACGTGGGGGTGGAACCAGCGCGGCACGCTCGGGCACCCACCGGAGACCAAGACGGAGAGCTGCCCGGGACCCGTCGACGCCCTCGCCGGCGTCAGGATCGTCCAGGCAGCGATTGGCGGGTGGCATTGCCTCGCGGTGGACGACAAGGGCCGCGCCTACGCCTGGGGTAAGCGGCAACCGCTTCATTGTGCACTCCGTGACCGAGATCTGTCGGGTTTGAGTTTGATGCAATGGGCGCCGATGGTGCAGGGGGAAACGAGTACGGGCAGTGCGGGGAGGAGCCTGAGAGGAAGGAGGACGGGACCAGGGCACTCAGGAGGGACATTCCCATCCCGCAGCAGTGTGCGCCCAAGCTTAAAGTCCGGCAAGTGAGTGGAATTGATTTCTGTAACGTGCAAGTAGCGCCATTGAGGAATGTTCTAGAGATTTTAGCCACTTTGGTTTGCTGCATTGCTCGTGGGAAATCCAACAGTTGTGGATCACATTGTCACTTGGGAATATGCTTTGTTGCTGAATAACTAGTTAGGTTGCAAAGCACACGTGGATTGATTGTGTTGGTGTCATTATAGAAGCTCCTGCAAAAATGGATTATCCTGCACTAACGCTTTCATTTTTTTTAGCCTCTGGGTTTTATTCCTTTACTATTTGTAGATCGCTGCCGGAGGAACCCACTCTGTGGTTTTGACACAAGAAGGTCACGTTTGGACATGGGGGCAACCGTGGCCTCCGGGCGACATGTATGCTGCCTTATGTTGAAATTCCAAGCTTCTTTTGTTTGTTGCTGTATTTCTCCTCATATGTTTATTGATTTTCACACGTTTTACAGCAAGCAAATATCTACACCAGTACGTCTGCAAGGTCTCGAAAACGTGCTGGTGATTGCAGTGGGTGCATTCCATAATTTGGCACTAACAGTGGATGGAGTTTTATGGGCATGGGGTAACAATGAGTACGGTCAACTGGGGACTGGAGATACCCAACCAAGATCACAACCAATTCGTGTTGAAGGGATATCTAACCTCAAACTGGTGAGTCATATTCATTTAGTTTCTTACATGTCCATTTAGTTTCTTACATGTTTTCTGAATGTCTTTGTTATTAGTGTGGTGTATTCTCAATTCACTTCCAGCCGAACTTAGGTTAAAGTTGGCTTTGTGACTCTGCATCAAACTTAGCTAGCAAGCTTAAGGCTGGCTTTTTGACTATCCATGACATTCAAATAAAATATATCCAAACATGGTTCTTCAGCTCCCAGGTCATACTCAATTCGATGTTGCAACTAGTTGGGTTTGATATGGTTGACAAGTAACATTATTTTCTCATGTCTTAACACCAGTAATTTTGTGTTGCCTTGTATCCTGGTAATGACACTGCTATATGCTGATAATTGATAATCACTCCCTCTGCTTAATGTTTTCCCCCTTTTCTCACTTGTTGCATATTCCTATTTTCTACATCTATTTACAGATTGATATTGCTGCTGGAGGTTGGCATTCAACTGCATTAACTGAAGAAGGAGAGGTATTTGATTTATTTGACTTAGACAGGCTGACAATGTTGTACGTTATGCTGGTTTCTTCATAGAGTACATGCATTGAAGTATGTGCATGCTGGGCGCCAGATTATGGCTCCGAGAATAATCACTAGAGCAGAAAATCAAGGCTCTGCCAGCGTGAGCATGTGCATTCATGCTTATTAGGGAACAGATGGGGCAGAGAAATACATGAAAATAATCATCTAGGAAGAACGCATCAATAACTATGTAATGAGCATTTAATTTTAGGATATCTGCATTTTGGTGCCTCTGCTATGGATGCATAAATTGGAAGAATAATCATGCAATTACCAAAGAAAATTTTTGAACTCATTCATTTTTTTTTTGTTTGATTGAGGAAATTCCTTATTTGGCCCTAAAATAATGACCACTTCCTTTCTTGACCCTTTTCATTTTGAATTTCCTTTTAAGGACCAAATTCGATTTTCGCTTCCTTTCTTGGCCCTTCCGTAGTTTAGAGCACTAGCAGTGTTAAATATGACGTAAAATGACCATTTTACCCCTCATCTAAAATAGACCAATATAATTTTCGTTTGCATGTGTATTAATCTAAGGGTACACTATTTTTAAACCTAAAATGCATAAACTTCATAGGCAACAGAATTATGTTCAAAACAGTGTACGCTCAGATTAATACACATGCAAACAGAAAATTATATTGGTGTATTTTAGATGAGGGGTAAAATTGTCATTTTATGTCATACTTAACACCGTTAGTGCTCTAAACTAACGGAAGGGCCAAGAAAGGAAGCGAAAATCAAATTCGGTCCTTAAAAGGAAATTCAAAACGAAAAGAGTCAAGAAAGGAAGTGGTCATTATTTTAAGGCCAAGTAAGGAATTTCCTCCATAATATATCCCATCTAAAACAAGTCTCTGTCGATCTGTATAGGTTTATGCTTGGGGAAGAGGAGAACATGGGAGGCTTGGATTCGGAGATGATAAGAGTAGTCACATGGTGCCCCTAAAGGTTCAGCTATTAGCTGGAGAAGACATTGTTCAGGTAACGCACCATGACTTCGGTTTCTTCAGCCTTAAGTGGTTAAACAATTTTATCTCCAAGTTGATTGCCGGTGTTCATTTTATATCTTTGTAGGTATCTTGTGGAGGAACCCATTCAGTTGCGCTAACTCGCGATGGCCGGATGTTCTCTGTAAGTGGAATTCTCACCAGTTGTCCAATATGTGCCTTATCATTGTGTTTTTGGATATCAGAACTGGGATGTAAAAATGAAGATCTTTTAGTTCTCTGTCCATTTTACTTCTTCTTTCGCTGAATACATTTTAGAAGAATTTTGTACTTGGGCGAAGGAAGGACGTACGCCTAACTTATGTTGCTGATATTGGATTTTAAACTAGAGGAAACAGCATCATCTTAGTTTGGTTGCCAGTTGTCAATCTATGAACAGTTTTTCTTCTGGAATTATACATATAATTGAAGTAGATTGACACTTAATATGAACAGGCTATCTTGCTTTATTAAGCATGTATTGCTGATTTGTCATCATGTTTTTTTTTTAAGTTTTCTTACTAAAGTTAATGGCTACTACCCTCTGTATCGACAGTACGGGAGGGGTGACCATGGCCGTCTTGGTTATGGCCGTAAGGTGACGACGGGCCACCCCATGGAAGTACCCATCAACCTGCCGCCACCGAAGAATTGCACCAGCTTCGACGGGCAGTGGCGGGCTAAGTTGGTGACCTGTGGTGGGCGGCACACTCTGGCCATTGCGGAATGGACCGAGGCAAACGACTAGTCATGCAGGGCTTCGCTTTCTGATACGTCTACCAATCTGAGCTGATCTGTATATTTATTTGTGCTGATATAATAAGCATAATGCGATGCGATGTCACGTAGTATCACTTTTACTGTAAGAACGGGAAGAGTGTAACTAATAATACAAGAGGGATTCGGGATATCCGCTATGATTTGTTGAATAAATTTGTCTATGGTGATCATGGCCCTTTACCACCCCTAGTTGTATATAAAAGGTTGCAATAGAGATATGTGCTTAAGCGGTTTTTCTTTTAAGAAAACAGAAAAAAAAAAGTAATGGTAACTCAACGGGGCTATGAGGGAGCTGAATTTCTTATTGGGCCCTTAAAAAATCACTGCTTCGCTCTTTGCCCTTTTTAATCTGAACTTTCCTATATGATTAAAATTTATTTTTAATTCTTTATTTGATTGTTCCGTCAATTTTGCCCCTTAATCCCATATACCTGTCTAATCCTATGCTCAGATTTGCTGGAGCTAACGGGGCTGTGCTGCTCAGGTTGGTTTGTGTACCGTTACATGCCCTTTCAGGTAATCTGGAAACCATATACATATACAGTCAGGGTGAAAACGGGTTAAAGAAAATAAACTAAAAATTATGAGGGTCGGATCGAATTAAAATCAGACTAAAATTTTATTTATTTTTTAAACTAAAATTTAGTAAGAGCTAAAATAATTTGTTAAAAAATCTACAAACCGAGCCATTTTAACATCTTTATATACAGTAGGTCGGACGTCATGCTGCTTTTCCTGTATTCGGCACGAGTTTCTCAACTTCAAGTTGCCCCTTTATCTTAACTGTGCACACCTAAAACGCTGCTGGTGGATCTGTATGTGATGAACAGCTTGGTATAGTATTAATGCGCAAGCACAGATCAAGTTGGCGATTGCCTAAAACAAGAAGAGAGGATCAAGTTGTCCGTCCTGTCATGCCTAGTACTTATCAGATAAGCAGCTGTCGTGTCTGTTAGCATTGCCAGAGTTGTCAAAGTTAAATATAGTGTACTTTTATCTGTGTCCGCCTGTTGCTTCTAACAATTGTACGCCTTATGAAAAAGTATTTTGTTTCCTGGGGAGCTACTGCATATTTTTGTGGCAGGAAAATCGAAAAGAATTGGCCAGCAAGATCGACGCTCTAAAGAACATGATTACTCGTGGTGATGATGAATAGCTGTATCCTGGTCTGTAACTCTGGCCTGCTAAATAAAATTCTTTTGATTCTCAACATACTACGCTGTTGTGGTTCCCCGTCGTGCAGAACCTACGCGTAACAATATTACTAGTAGAAGCAAAAGCTGGACTTCGTTTCACTTGATCAAACATACGTACGATATGTCAGTCATTTTTCTAAGGAAAAAGTCCATTTTATTCCTCCAAACAATTCACTTTGTCTATTTAACTCTCTAAACAAAATATTGGCTTAATTTACTCCCTCAAACTATTCAAATTGGTGCAATTTACTCCTTTATGCAATTTCTCTTTTTTTGTTCTCTTTTTATAATTTGAATTAAGTTCAAATTTTGAAAATGATAATACACTCGATGTTAAGAAAATGTATTATAACTTTTTTGACACTTTTATGTTTTTTTATATATACAAGTTGTTGATATAATATTAGATACTATTTAATTACGAATATTATCTTGAAAAATATAATTTGATTTTTTAATATAAGGAATAACATATTCTGCCACATGGCAAAAATTAGGTTTCAAATTCAAATTGTACAAAGAGAAACAAAAAAAAATAAATTGCATAAGAGCATAGATTGCATTAATTTCAATTGTTCAAGGGAGTAAATTGAACTAAAATTTTGTTTAAGAGTTAAACCGACAAAGTGGATGTTCGGGGAGTAAAATGGATTTTTTTCTTTTTGCTAATTAAATGATTTGTGTAATCATTTTGCTCCATGCCACCTGTTTCATTTCCTTGTCTTGGAGTTGCTGGCAGTTCCGTGCACAAATCGTCCTCCAAATCCATCATTGATGTGTACGACACGGGTGCCACGCGGTGCCGCCACGCGGTGCATCCGATATCCGCGTCGTACCATACCTGTCGGGATCACGTAGCCAATACCTGATAGATCCTGCTCGAGCGCACAAAGCTTCAAGTCAGAGGTCGGACGACCACAGCTTTCGACCCCCAGCGATCTACGGCGGTCACGTCTTAGCCGCTCGGGCACGCGAAGATCCTGGCCTCTGAAGGTCGACCTTCGGAGAGCGACCCCTGGGGTAGGTACCGTGTTACGGTACATTTACTCTGATGGCCAACTACCCTGACGGGACAGGACGAGATTCACCACGGCGACACTCCAGCAGAAAGCTGCGACGGCTGCCGAACAAGACGTGACAGCACTGTAGCCGGCATAGTGACGCCAGACGAGCATCACAGTACCCGCCGCTGCGCATGATGCGACGGGTCACGACCACGCCTGAACGAAGCGAAATAATGACGACAACGACGGAAAGGCTCACTTGTCGGCGAGACGGCAGGATCGTGTAAGACTCACCACTTGTAAGCCCAGGACTCCCTCCTATATAAAGAGAGGCCCAAGAAGCGACAGAGACACGGGCACGAACACGAGCAACACTACATCACCACGGAGTAGCAACAGTCACAAACACACGAAAGACAAAACCACGAGCTCCATTAGAGTCCAGGGTCTTTGCATCCTTTCGAGCAAGCACCTCCACTCGCTCACATTCCGAATCCTCTTGCGAAGAGAGGATCCCGCTTTGTAATATTATCATCGAGATAATCCGTCCCCTGGACGTAGGGTATTACACCGTTCGTTCGAGGTGGTCCGAACCAGGTAAAAAATCTCCTTAGTCTTCTTTAGACTAGGTCCCATCGAATCTGAAGGCACACCTCCCCCACGATCGTATATTTACTGTGCCGGTGGTCAGAACGCTGACAATACCAATCAAAAGACGCGACGCATCTGGATCCGCATGTATCCTACTCCCCGCTGCTTTCCCGATCTTTTCGGCGCATCGCCATGCCATCTCCTTTCCGGTCTGATCCGAAACTAATACGCGTGGAATCAGATCGGGCTCGAAGCTGTTAAAGTATAAGTGAATTGCTCGTCTTTTCTTATCAGCTTAAGTTTTTAGAGTTAACTGGTTAGTACATACAACTCAATATGGTATCAGAGCCAGGGATTTCGAGTTCGAATCCTGACGAACGCAATTTATCAAAATAAATTATAGTCAACTTCTATTCACGTTTGCGTCCACGAGAGCTGCACGTGAGGGAGAGTGTCAGAGTACAAATGAATTGTCCACCTTTTCTCATCAGCTTAAGGTTTTTTGAGATCAACTAGTTGATGCATGCAACTCAATAAGAGCCATTGTGATTCAAACATCAAATCAGAGCTTTTTTCTTCACAATGTATATAGGTGCTATAAACATTGAAGGGCTCCACCAATTACGACACAAAAGTTTGAAGCACCAGGTGAGGTGAATGAAGATTCATGGATGCTTGCTTTTTTGGTTGGAGCACCGACGGTCACAATGGGTAGAACGAAGCTAAAAATCCATTCATGCACCGATGAATTGGTCACCACTGTAGGTGGTCTTATCTGGACGGGGCAGTATCGTTTTCCTCGTGCTTTTGATAGCGACCTCGGCGAGGGGCTGGTGACCTGGTCTGGCTCGGCAACCTGTTTCGTTGACAAAAACACGTGCTACGGCGACATATTTTTTAATCGCCTTCGTGTTTTTAGCGGAGGTGTCCGTACGTTGGTGCTGGAACCTCCAAAGCGCCCGAATTTGTCCCCTGTTTAAGATGTTTTGCCTTGCTGTTG
Organism: Zoysia matrella; assembly: GCA_001602295.1. NCBI lineage: Eukaryota > Viridiplantae > Streptophyta > Magnoliopsida > Poales > Poaceae > Zoysia > Zoysia matrella. Next base: position 32,088 of record BCLG01001575.1, on the reverse strand, counting down.
AGATGGTTTACTGGTAAATCAATCTTAGCCGCGACTAAGAGCCCGTTTGAATAACCGAAATAGTGTGAACATTAGATTAAAAAAATACTATGGATATCTAAACAGACAAATTTTTAGAAGATTGTAACAAAATTGCTGGTAGTGTAACTAATGGGATTCTACTATCTCTTTGATTCAAACGGTACTTAAGATTTTTTTAGTTCAAACATGTGGTTATATTTTCTGACTGAATACAGTAGTAGAAGCAGTATGTTTTGAAAAGGGGAAGAAAATTGGCTATGTACAAGTGCAGGAGTGCAGGATCCCTGACCTTTTCCTCTTCATATTTAGAACGAATGAAAAGGATGCGTAGCTGGAACAACCTTTTGCAGCCATAGAATCAGGCGCTAATCGGATGATCGCACTGATCAGCTGGAACAACTTAACAGTTTTTCTTATAAAACCAAGAGCAAAAGCATTTCGAGAATCCACTGAGCCAAGGTCCTATTTGTTTCCACACTGTGAAAGTTAGATTGGGAAAATGTATGGTATAAAAATTGAAACAAACAAATAAATTATAAGATTATGGACTATATATTGTGTTCTGTGTGAGATAAAATCTGATAAATGTTGAGTGAGAACGCTTATGAGATTTTGATTTTAGTGGTGTAACTAGTGTAATTTGATTTGTTTGTTTACATTTAGTACTTACTAAAAGAAGAATCTCAAAATCCTAGTAGAAACAAATATGATCAAAGTTTTGTAAGTACTCTTTTCATTCTAAAATAAATGATATTTTTAATTTTTAGTAATCAACATTTAAAAGTATTAAAAAATAATAAATTATTTCACAATAAAAATGAATAACATTTTTACATTTTTTAATAAGACGAAACATCATGTCTAAAATATAGAATGAAACTTATTTTGAAACGGAGAAAGTTTCTCTTCAGAGTTTCAGCTCAATACAGTAAACTTATATTCCGAGGACGAAACTTTGGATTTTCAACCCCGCTTGGAGGATTTTGATCAATTTTGGGAGACCTCCGGAATTCATTCCAAAGATTCAAAAACTTGCGTCCGGGACAGGGCCAGGGAATATTTCCACCGCCCGCGCACCGAGGACCACACTGAACCCCGTCCCCGCATGTCATGCTGCTATTTCGTACCCTGTAGTCTGTGTCACTGCGGGTGGGCCCTCTACATGCACGCGGCGCTGCCTCACTGGCCTCGTTGACCCCAGCCTCAAGATGGCGTGCAGGCGCTGCAGCTATATGTAGCGCCCTAGCCCTCTCGCGTGCCCCGCACCCGCACCCGCAAACACACAACCAGGAGACCCCGGCCCGAGCACCCCGCCCCCGAAAGGTTAGGGTTCCCTATTTTTTTAGTAGGCTCCTTTACGTTCTCCTGCTGTTTGATCCGACCGCGTTCGCACTATCACGAGAGGTGCGATTTGTTCCCCATTTTTTGATTTTTTTTTTCGAGGAATTTTAGGGGCGCGGCTAGATCTGTTGGTCTGTGATGTTGTTTGGTGGTCTGGTATGGTTTCGTTTGACGAGATCTGAGGTTGAGAGCATGGATCCGCTCGATCCGGCAAGCATTATTCGAGCGTGGCATCAGGGATTTTCTTTTTGCCTCGCCGACTGACCCTATTTGTATTAGTCGCTCTCCTACTGGTTGGCGCCTGGGAGACGTTACGTGTTCGATTCGCGATTTTGTGGGCAGCTGGGCTCCGTTGATCCGGTTGATTTGGTCATGCTTATGCCGGGGATCTGGTTCCGATGCAAGCGCACCGTGCGGTTAGTGGAATGTAGCGCGGTGGTAGGGGGCCTATATCTCCTGATCTGTTTGTTCATGCTGTGACTGCTTGTGTTACTATGAGGTGACCTGCCGTTATGTTTACCAGTACTCGTGATGATGTATTTATGTTAAAAGCATGGCAACTTGTGTGTTACTCCTGTTGTTATAATATCGTAGTGTTGGATTATTCACTTAATTCATGTTGATAGCAATAATAACCCACAGCAAATCAAGAAATTGTATTAACCAATTTATGTGGTCCTGTTTGGTTATGTCAAATTACAATGCGATTTTGGCCGAGTACAATTTCACTGGAGTCCTGTGGGGTTGGTGCAAGATAGCTATAGACCTGTGGGGTTGGTGCGAGTTAGTTAGTTAGTTAATGTTTACTCACAAAATTTGTGCAGCCTACGAAGCATAAATGTACTGTGTATATCTCAGTTTTTTTTATCCTATCATATTCCTTTACATGCTAGTTTATGGCTTTCTAGTCCTTTTTGCAATTGCTTATCAGTGCCTATTTTACTGTTCCAGTAAGTTTATTCTTCGATCAACATGTCACGGGAGGAGAATGTTTACATGGCCAAGCTGGCCGAGCAGGCAGAGCGGTATGAGGAGATGGTGGAGTACATGGAGAAGGTTGCTAAGACTGTAGATGTTGAAGAGCTCACCGTTGAGGAGCGTAACCTTCTGTCTGTTGCCTACAAGAATGTGATTGGGGCCCGCCGTGCCTCATGGCGCATTGTTTCCTCCATTGAGCAGAAAGAGGAGTCCCGTAAGAACGAGGAGCATGTTAATCTGATCAAGGAATACCGTGGCAAGATCGAATCTGAGCTGACCAATATTTGCGATGGAATCCTGAAGCTGCTTGACTCGCACCTTGTGCCTTCCTCCACAGCTGCAGAGTCGAAGGTGTTCTACCTCAAGATGAAGGGTGATTACCACAGGTTAGGAAATGAACAGTTTGTTTACTTGTGTACTTCAAGTCAATATTATCTGTAATAACTAATCTTATGTGTTTGTTTTCTATTGAAAGGTACCTTGCTGAGTTTAAGACTGGTGCTGAGAGGAAGGAGTCTGCAGAGAGCACAATGGTGGCTTACAAAGAAGCTCAGGTTTGTTCATGTTCTCAGTGGCACAACCTACATTATCATTCGTTATCAGTGGATACCATTTTCATTTTATCTGGAAGAACATTGTTTTTCTGTGTGCTGGATTTGATGTTTTTGATATAAGTCTGCCCTTCATTTTTTGTGTAGGATATCGCGCTGGCTGAACTGGCACCTACCCATCCCATAAGGCTTGGACTTGCACTTAACTTTTCTGTGTTCTATTACGAGATTCTGAACTCTCCAGACAAAGCCTGCAACCTTGCAAAGCAGGTTTGTATCACATTTATTTTTCAAATACTTGTAGGTTTTACCTGTAAACAGATGTTTGAAGTGATGTGTTTCAGTTTGCTTGTGAGAAAAGCTTAATTTGCACACCTATATGGGCCTTTTCAAACAAGGCAATACAGTGATAAATGATTCTCATGCATGGTCAGAATAACTAGATTACTAATATCGATTGCTAGTATCATATACTGCTTTGACTCTTGAGTTTGTGGCATTACACAAAAGTTTACTGATTAAATAGGGCTGTGTTCTATTTTTTTGTTTGCAGTTTGGATGGTGATATTACAAATTAGTTTTCTGAGTTCAGAGTAACAATATGCCAGTGTATTGTAATTTCCTTCTTTAGTTTGGATGTTAGACATCTTTTTCTTCTGAGATATTGTATTATTGCATAGAATCCGTGTTTACGAAACATTGTTTTCACTTAAATAATATGATCATTTGGCATCATTTGATGTGCATAGCCCAAGGCAACAGTAAAACCTCCTAGCCAGAGTCTTTGTTGTCTGTCGTACTCATTTTGTACTGCTAGCTAGCTTGAAGTACAATTTATATTAGGTGGCAACAATGCCAATTTCCAGAATCTTGTAACTGTTTTACATTGAAGTTTCTATGTGTTGTACTGTTTATATATTGCTTGACCTGTTATAGTTGCGTATTGTGTTCAGTTGAACTCTTTTTTTTTTTTTTGTCGCACCATGTAAATTTTGTTGCTGAACCAACTCTTGTGTGCAGGCTTTTGATGAAGCGATCTCTGAGTTGGACACCCTTGGAGAGGAGTCCTACAAAGACAGCACTTTGATTATGCAGCTCCTGAGGGACAACTTGACCCTCTGGACATCTGACCTCACGGTATTTTCTCGCTATCTAACTTCCACCACTAGTCATAATTGTTTGTTGCCTGTCCCATTGGTGTTGTCGTCAGCTATTAGGTGCTAAAATCTAACTTGTAAATCATTGGTGCAGGAGGAGGGAACTGAGGAAGGTAAAGAGGCACCAAAAGGCGACGCTGGCGAGGGACAGTAATCCTCCTTGGATTCTCTGCATGGTTTCAGAGCCACTGTTTTAGATGCCCCTATGCTTGGCCATTGAAACCGTGCTACTGTGCCGCTATAGTAGCTGCTTCCTCTCCTTGCTCACCCCTTTTCTTCTAGCAGGCGGTAGTGGTCAAATCGGTCGCCGTTTCTTTGCATTGCTCTAGGTCCATGTGGACTGGTATTGTTCTCCCGGATTTGACAAGCATGTCTGTGGCCGCTCTATTGTTTTCATTGGGCCAATATTAAGGTGTCGTTTGATTTTGCTGTTGCGATCAGTTGATGTCGTTGGCTTGCTCATTTGATCGTTAAGTGGTCGGATTACAAATTTGGCAATATTGTTTTGCTGAGCTTGTGTTATAGGAGTACGTTTGATGAGTCGGCCTTTGCAATTACTCGTTTGGGTGGCGTGCTAGTCTTTTTGCAGAGTATGAAAATATCTAGAAATTGCAAGACAGTCGTTATTGTATGATAATGTTGCGCTCATGATTTGTCGGGGCCCTAAAACCGGGGGTACATGAGCCACGGTACTTCCGTGCTCACTAGAGGAGGCAGCCCGTCAGCGATGGCAAGAAAAGACGGGCCGGGACCTCACTGAAGCCAAGATGGCCCAACAAGGAGAAAAACTAGGATGGTGTGAGTTTGACTGAAGCCAAGATGCCCCAACAAGGAGAAAAACTAGGATGGTGTGAGTTTGAGTCTATGATAAATAAGCCCCCTTAATAAAAAAGTAGATGATCAATCTGAACTGTTCGTCTATTCATCTATTCGATCCAACGGTTTCTATGTGATCCTCATCATAGGATGGTGTGCGAAAATCTGTTTTAACCCAACCGGAACATGTGACGACCTGGCTACCAACCCTGTAACCAGCCACAACGCCAAGACCGTTCAATCCAGCTCGGGAGCAGGCAGGCCGTCCATTCGAAGTTACGAAACTAGTACAGTTGCATAGGCGGTGAGGATACTGAGACAAATTCAGAGTGTCCATTTAAATGTTAAAGTTGGATATGCCTATCGGTATCTAATATTACATATACGGTGAGGATATTGAGATGGTAAGAACATCTCCAACATATGCTTTCTACAATATGTTTTTAAGAGGGTGAGACGAGATGCGTAAGTCACCCCTTTCAACCGTCTAGCGATGCTTAGCCGGCGATAAGACGAGGTGAGTACAGTAGCATAGGGAAAGAAAGAAAAAGAAAAAAAAAAAGAAGTTGAACCAAAGGAGGTCCAGCCCACACAACTAGCCCAGCAGCCCACCAAACATCTAAACTACCAGAAGACCTCACGCACACACGCAGCCAAGCGCCCCAACTCTCTCTCTCTCATTAAGCGCTGCTGCTTCTTCCTTTCTCCAACAACAGCTACAAGAGCAAGCGCCGCCAGGGATTATGATTTCATTTAAAATGGGCTAAAACCGGTCGGACCAGTTTGACAAAAACTGTAAAAATTAAAAAAATCGGTCAAAAACCGTCTTAAATCGAAAATTTAAATTTGAACGAATTGCTGCTATAGTAAATCGGCTGGTTTTTGGTTAGTCGATCGGTTTCTTCGGTTTTTACGGTTTCAGATTTCAAAATTTAAAACTCACCGGTTTCACCGGTTAGCCGATCGATTTTACCGGTTTATCGACCGGTTTTACTGGTTTTTGATATTCCGAATTTTTTTAAATTTTTAAATTTTTTTAAAATTTTAAAATAAAAACCGGTCGTCCGCTATAAAAACTGATTTTTTAAACAGTTTTGTAAACTTTACCGCCGGACGGGCTTTCTGCTAGCCAGAGTCTTCATTGTGTAGAACATGACCTATCGGCGTGTGCGTACAGAGATCGTGGAGGGATCTTTTCGGTAGAGGCACACAGTGATGAGCTACCATGGGCCGGCCACGAGGGAAGGGGTGGTAGCAGGGATGTTTTTACTTTTTATTTTTGACATCGGTGGGGATGGCTTGGAATATAGCTGGTCAATGGGCCAGGACCGGGCTCCAAACACCTCGGAGTCGGTCGACACAGCTCGTCGGTTGATCGGGTCGGGCTGTGTCGGCCCATCGGTCGGCTGCCCAGGCTCAAGTATAGCCTAGGTGATTTTACACAGATCGGGCCATGCTGGGTCGGCTCGATTTGAAGCACGAAAAAAAAATTTATTTTTATTTAAAAATTAATAAAATTAATTATATAATATAAAAAATTATATTTTAAACATACATAGAGAAAATTAAATATAATTTAATATTAAATTTCAATAAAATAATAAATTGACGAGGCGAGATGAGTCTAGCCGACCTAGTTAAACAGTCGTAGTAACGAGCCTGATCGAGTCATGCTTGAACTGGCCCCATAGACCTGCGGCCAGACCCAAGCGCGACTTATGTCGTGCTTTGAGCCGATCTAGGCTGCTTAGCCGTGCTCGGGTCGAGTCAAAATCGCTGAGCTTCAAACAGACCCATTTGGTCCGACCCAACTGACCCGCTATAGTTTGAGAAGACCATATATTGGAACATTGAAGGGGAGGTGGGATTCACGCGTGAGCTCGATGTACGAGATTCGAATGCTCTCGTCCCTGAGATTTGAGTAAGGCGTATGAGAAAATTATCCCATATGTTACCAGATATAGTCCCGATGCCCATACGAACCTGCGGTTTAAAATAAAATATAACATAAAAAAATATATTAACATTAAAACCAGAAGCTTTTCATTCTTCATCATAAAAAAGTTAAATACAAACTAATTATTCAAAGTTTATATGCACATATCTAAAATTTAAGGCTCTTTAAAATTTTTTAAACAAATATAAGTATATTATTTTTACACTTATTATTTTAATATTTTAATAATTATAAAAAAAATTTAATTATAAATATATTTCTATTCTGCATATGTATCAACGTATATCATAGCAGGCACGAAACCATACCGGATAGGATAGATATCGGTGAGAAATAGTAACCACTTCAGTGTGATACCACTACTTTATAGTCAGATCACTTCCTAACACCCAAGAGAGAGACAGTGCAGACGTAACGGCCGGTAGGCAAGGTTTTTTTTTATTTTGTTTGAACCATTAAAATCCATCAGAACCGATTTGACAAAAATCATAAAAATCGGTCAAAAACCGTTACAAATTAAAAATCAAAATTTGAACGAAATTTGATCAAAAATAGGTTGGTTTCTTTGTTTTATCCATCAGTTTCTTCGATTATACTAGTTTTCAGGTTTCAAAGTTTGAAACTTACTGATTTAATTTTACTAGTTTATCTACCAATTTTTAAAATTCCAAATTTTTTTATTTTTTTCAAATTTTAAAATTTTTTAAAACAAAAATTAGTCGTCTGATGGACCTAGACCGGACTCGATCGTTCGTGATTTTGTTAACCCTGCTGGCAGGTGCCTGAAATTTGGGATATGGGATGGATGAAACGGATGGAAAGGACTCGACAAGGAAGAAGAATATACGCATGACAGCAGTTTTTAGAGAGGCGCACGAGAAGCGCGTCCACGCGATGGGAGTTTGGAAGAGTCATTAGACGTAGGCTAACAAAATCTCCCTTGTCGTTAGGAGTGAAAATAGGTGACCTCATCAAATTTGTTTTATTTTCAATAACTTTTTTATTTTATATATTTATTTCAAACAGTTGTATTTTATTAATTAATAATAGTTTATATGAGCCTATAACTTAGAAATATCGAAAAAGTTTATCCGTTAGATTTGTATTGTGAAAAGAGATAACTTTGTATGCATGTTTACTGTGTATAAGTAAAAAAAACTGTGTTTTTTAAAGAGTAGATATTAAAAGGGATTTAAAGAGTAGATATTAAAAGGGAGATTTGAATAAGGCATATGAGTAAGTTATCTCATATATTAGATATAAAAAGAGGATAAGTTTGTGTGGTTGAAGTTTATTTTATCTTTTCGGGTTGTAGGAAAAAACTAACTATGTTAGGGGTATAGACAGAGATTAACAGGCCTCAGTTTTGCAACCGGAATAATAACGTTTTGAATTAAAGAAAAGTAAAAAACGAATCACCGCGTCAATTAATCGGATGCGTTAGCCTTTGATCCGACGGCTGGCGTTCATCCATCTAGAAGTAAGAGTAATCCCTATTCTGACCAGGGGCAATCCCGTCTATCCGAAGCAAGTCCAGATTCTCGTCCATGCCCACCAAATAAATACGGCGCCCTCGTAAAATAGAGAGAGAAAAAAAATGTTGTCTTGGTCTTCCGCCCCCCAACCCGCTGGTGGCGAAGTAGAACAAGGAAAGGCTCCAACCCAAGGAGAAAAAAAATCGTGACCGGCGGCGACGGCTAGGTGGCTGCGACGACGGCGCCGGATTCTTAAGCGGGAGCTGCAGAAGGGTGGACGCGTCGCCGATCGATCGGCCCTGCCCGGCGCGGTCAGCGGTCAAAAAGCGGAAAAGAGGAGCCGGAGGAATTTCTTGGACGCAAAGAATCCAGCGAGGGAAGGGAAACGATGGAGCGGAAGGGTTCAGATTCCAGCTGATCCCAGGGCACGGAAGCGGAGGAGCAAGGAGAGGAGAGAGCGAGGGAGAGGCGGACTGGCGGCGGCGGCGGCGCTGGGTTTGATGAGGAAGGCTGGAGCAAAAGGTATTTGTAAACCTAGATCTTAGAAATCCAAGTAATCTCCGCGGCAGCTGCTTCTTCGGGTCACCGCCTTCTTCGCCGCCTCCTGATTATCTGTTGTCTGTGTTTGGCGGCCGCCGCCATGGAGACCCCCTCAGTGTTCCTGTCGTTTGTTCGTGTCGTCTGGATGAAGGACGTGTTGTCGCCTGTTGGAAGTCAGATCTGGTTTATCTGAGGGATTTGAACTGCTTCTTTTCTCAGGTCAACCTACGGGCTGATCTTCATCGATTCAACTTCTCTGCGGGAAAGATGCGTCCATCGGAAATTGATCCCGAATCCAGATCTAGCTGGGTTACTGGAGATATACTGTTATCGAAGAAGAGGAGTAGGGTTGGAGGACGATGGCTGACGACAGAGGGCAGCCGACTTGACTAATGGAGGAGCTGCTGTGTTATTTTGTCGCTTTTGGATTCAATTCAGGCAGGCGGATCTTGGTTTAGCTTCTGATTTTCAATGTTCGCTGCAAGATAAGATTTCTTGTTCTAGTGGTTTGTAGCACTCGTCTGGAAGTGGAAGTTGACGCTGATTACTAATTTGAACCAAGGAGGATTCCAATAGGGGCTGTCTGGTTGAGGATGGGTGACCTGGGGCGGTGGCATGGCTGCGGAGCATTATTTAGTTTTTCTTACTATTGCTTATGTTCATGATATGTGGACTGTGATGCTATTACTCTTCGAACACTACAGTAAGCTTTGGCCTGATGGTGCTCAATAGCGACCTTCTGTTGTTGTTGTTTTTGTTTTTCCAGAAGGATCAATTGGATCCAAGGGTGCGATTGATAGGAATCAGGCTCCTGTTTCTGTTGCAGTGACAGGAAGACGATCTGAATTGATGGTACGCACATAATTACACCAACATGTTGATCTCTGTCGTGATAATCTATCTTCCTAGTTAATAGCCTTTTTTCTTGTTTAGTTTGCTAACATCTGGTATTTCTCCTTTGTATTCACCTTTGTGCTATTGCGGATCTTATAGTAAGCTTGATCTCGTTGCAGAATAAATTTTGCAGTTGCACTGGACGGTCGTCATCATCATCACTTACATGCATTTCGATGACCTGCAAAGGCTGTAGTGGTGAATCAACATCAGGCAAAGGTGGGCCATCGTGTAACAACAAGCTTAACAGCATGGGTTTGGAGCTCCCAAGACCACTAGATCTTGAGGTCAGATGGAAGAATGTATACAAAAGGCAAAGAGCCAGAAGGAGGGCAAGGACCTCATTCTTTGGAGAGGACAGAATGAAGGATGACCTAAGATCTTTCTATGCATTTGGCAATGCGATGAACCGAGGGATGTCACAAGAAGATGCTCCAGAATCGTCTGATTCTGAAAAGGTTCTTACTTTTCTCTGTTGAAATATGATGAAATAACAGTAAATACATTCACTAATGCCATGTTTCTGAATGATTTTATCTATTCTTACAGCTTGGGGTATCTATTCTTGGTGGACGCTTTAGCGATCCCATGGGAAATATTCCTATAAAGAAGAGAAGATTTCATGTGGATTGTTCTCCATCACCTCCACCCACTCCATTACTGGTGGATCCATATGAAAAAATATCTAGAAGCTGTTCTTGGGGCGTTCCATCATATGATAAGTGCCGCGAGGAACAAAATGGTTTTTATGATGCCGGTGATTTTTCTGGTATATCGATACTAGCTGCTGCTGCTTGTGATAGTGAGATTGGTGGTGAGATTTTGAACGGGCCATGCTTAAAGTTGGCTCATCCTCTTGAAGAAATGAAGCTGGAAAATACTATTGGTAGCAATGAGTCTCATCCTCTCGAAGAAAGGAAGCTGGAAAATACTACGGGTGGCACCGAATCGTCTCATCCTCTCGAAGAAAGGAAGCTGGAAAATACTATGGGTGACACCGAGTCGTCTCGTCCTTTCGAAGAAACAAAGCTGGAAAATACTATGAGTAGCACTGAATTGGGTCTTCTACATGGCATGAAGGAGGATAAGTTAAATCTTCTGGAGGCTTCACATTGCACCTATGATAGGCCTTTTGAGCCATCCAATTCTGCTTCAGATATGAAGCCCTTATTTGCTACCACACTAACTGGTACAAATCTTGATGAATCTGCATCTGCTCCTAAGGATAATTGGTCATTCCATTCTGCTTTGAGCAGTGCAGACAAAACAAAGATTTCTTCTGATTCTAAGTCTTCAAGTGTTGCAGTGCTTTACGGCGCGAGTAATTCAGATAAATCTATAGGCTGCTCGCAAAATGCAGCTGCGAAGAGCAAGCATACCAAGGTGACTCGTGATTCTAGGCTGCATTGGGATCTTAATGTTGCAATGGAGGCATGGGACACTGATTGTGGTGATGATGATGATCGTGGTGGTCCTACAGCTGTGCTTGTAGGCGATAGTAATGACGGTGAATGTGACATGAATGAACCACAGTTGCCTCATGTTCTTGACTCAACAGATGCTGGTGATGCACCTGGTCTTTTGGTTGACCAAATTCACATTGTGGACGCACCAAAAGATGTAATGTCAGTGGATGAAGGTGATCCTCCCGCTGATACTTTATCTCACCCTTTGCAGCATCAGTCTCTCCAGAACTTTGAGATATTGAAAGCTGAATCTGTAGGGAAAGATGCCTCTGCAGAAACACTGGAGTTGCCTGACCAACAGAACAGCTTGTTTGCTTCTGCTGTGGAATCACACGTAGGGTCTAATCCAGAGTGCTCTCTTATCAGCGAGCATTTAGCGACAGCTTCAAATGTGGAGAAAAACGTTGGTTCTCATCCTATACCTGTTGGTTGCAAAGGTTTGTCTCATATGTCTTCTGTGAATGATCATGTGGGAGTCAACTCAATCCAAACATGTGAACTAGACTCCACAGGGAAGCCTTTGGCAAACAGATTAGTTTCTGAGGAAAGCACAAACTTTCCAGCTGTAACTGCATTCCATAAAAGAATTATGGATGTTGACTGGAGTGATAATAAACTTGAAGAAGCTTCGGAACAAAGCATATCTGAATTGAAGAACCAGGATCTTTTGGATGATTCAGGAACCAGTAAAGTGCATCAGTTAGCTAGCAGGAAGGGTGAACATGGCGCTGATGTATTGTATATCCCCAAGAGCTCTGCACGTACAGAAAGCCTCACTCATCCAGAGGACAATCCGGGATCTTCTGTTTGTGATATGGCCCGAGTGCATGAAGTGGATGGTGCTGATGCAGTTATGAATTCTAGGGATTGCTTAATTACTTGTGCCAGTAGTAGCAGTGCTGAAACATATTACATTTCAGGTGCAGTTCAGGCTCCTGCTCTCAGTTCAGAATGCAACAAACCAGCTGTTACTGATGCAGAAAATATTATGGAGTCACAAGCTGCAACCACTAGTTACCAGAACACACATGAAAATGAGCTCGGGAAAGTTGCATCAGATATTTGCTTTGAGCACCGCTATGAAACCAGCGCATCTCATTACAGCAAAAGTGTGGCTAGAATTGGAAAATTGGACACCGAAGAGGATGATTCTCAATATGAAGACGGGGAAGTTAGAGAATCTGGTGATTGGACAGATGATGCGTATGGAGGCCAATGTGGCAACTGGCACTATCAGACATCAGATTACAAGAATGAAGTAATAGCCCACGACATGCCTCCTCTTCCTATTGACTCTGCTTCAAAGAATGTGGGAATTCATATTGATGGTTACAACAGAACAGAGACTAGAAAGAAAGATGACATTGTTGCTCCTACCTTTTCTAAGCGCTCATGGTCAACAAATTGCTTAGATAGTGGATCTGTTTCTAGTGGGAAGGCTCAGGATATTTACTCGAGGGTGCCAGGAGAAACTCAGATGCATGATATAAATCAAGGCCATGTAACTGTTGGATCCGCTGCAACAGTTAACGATATTGAATGTTGCAATGATGATCTGGGAGATAATCTTCCAAGTATCAGAACAAAGAACACAGGTTGGGATATGTTTCCTGAAGATCAGATGCAGTCTCTGCGTGGTTCGAAAGACCGAGCTGATTCTTCTAACCTACGTATATCGAGCTCAATAGATGGAACAGGAGGTGATGATTCACTAAGAAAGGTGGGACAACCGAATAGAGATGGACAACGAATTGAGCGGCCACGGCCATTCGAGATATCCCACAGTAATGAACTGAGCAGGTAAATTTTAGTTACTTTTGTTTAGTCATCTTACAGGTAATTCGATTATTGATGATAACATACCATTGACTCGAAACATGCTCCCTTTTTTATGCAGGTCTGCTGATGGCTATTCCTCAGGCACAAAAGCTGAAATGGCAATTGACTCTCGTAGGTCAACTAGTGGCTATGATGGGTTACATCATATTCAAGCTGGAAGCCAGGGGGACCAGTGGGTGGAAAATTCAAAACATCCTCGTTCTTCTCGGCATAAATCACCTGAGTGTTATAATTATGGTCCTGCTGGTCCTAGGAATGCTGCAGAAGCTGCTGTTGCAAAAATGGAGAGCAATGGCTTTGTCGTTGCACGTGATGGCACTTTAGTAAAAGTTGTTGATGATGCGAGTGCTGTTCAGATGTCAAGACGGATGAGAAACACATTAAGTAGCTCGTATCGCCCTTTAGCTGGGCGGGGTTCTCCAATTGAGAGGAATGGGACATACGGGCTCTCCAGAGGTCCTGCACATGCTAGAGAAGCATCTCCAGAGCATCACTTTGGTGTGACTAGTAACCGGTCTGGTCGATATGGTCCTGACATGGAGAAAGATCATACTTCTAATGGAAATTTGAGTTCAGTTCGTTGCTTATTACCCAGTAGACAACGAGGTGTCCCGGCGGGTAGAGCATCACTAAACCTTTCACGCCCTCACAGCAGATCACCTTCTGGGTCAAGGTCTCGATCTCCACACGATTGGGCATCGCCTTCAAACAGGAGGAAGATTATAGCAACTGGAGGCTCAACTTTACGTAGGCCTAGTAGATCACCTAATCGTGTGGCCAAGATCAGAATGGGTAGGATGACTTCACCCCAGAGACAGCCTGGATATGATGATCGAGCTGTGCGTTACAGCCCTCCACCTAGAAATCAAGATTACTCTCATCCTTCAACATGGGTTGATGGAAGGAATAGCTCGGCAGTCGATCTATCTGATCATACTAAAAGATATTCAAGAAGAAGTCCTCTGAGAATCACCTCACGGAATCACAGATTTGACGTAATGGATTCTCAAAGTCGATCAAGGACTGGAGAACTCTACCGCCCAACACAGGGAAGACTTCCTTATGGTTATGATAGGGGAAAAAAGCATGATGGGAATGGTGATGACCGAAGGGAATACACAAATAGGTATCAAAGTCATTCTGTCAAGCCATATGACCGAGATGGTGCTGTAAAGCAGTTCAGAAATAATACTGGAGACAAGTTTCAAACTCGTATTTCTGCTCCCAGATCACCAGAACTCCAAAGAAGGGCAAGTCCTCGGAGATTCGGCAGGAGCTTTGAGAGGTAGCTATCTGAATTTGCCTCGTACAGAAGTAAGAAGGATAATAAATATCTTTTTCTGGTATTATTGGATTGGTAGAGAGATACTGTGAATCTGTGATGGAATTCAATTTCAACAACTTGATGCTGGACACTCTTGACAGCAGGCTTGTGTTCTACTTCTGTCCATGTGTCCTAGGCAAAGATATGCTAGGATTATGGAGGGGAATGCTGATTAACTTCACCTTTTTCCTGTTTTTGCTTGTAAATATTTACATTGTTCGTAGAATCATAATCAGTAATTTCAGCTTTATGGCTGTTTTTTCTGTTTATGTGATATTTTCTCATGTTTGTTGCTTCGCTCTTTTTAGCGGGCATTATTCCTGTATAAGGTCCATTACAAGTTTTAAACATGATCAATCAATTAAATTCAAGCTCACATTTGTTTCTTATGTGCCTGTTTCGCATCTGGCATTTTGGATGATCCAACTGCCAGTGGAGTGTTATTTTTGTAACATATTCAGTATATATCTAATAGTGTACAGTGCCTGAGGTCATTTTGAACTCTGCGGCAAAGTTCGGCACACATGAGGTGAGTAATTTGTTTTCTATTGTATTTTCCTTCTTTTCCTTTTATGAAGTTAATCTTGATCTTTTTTTTTATGAGGAGAGGTTCACTTGGCGCTCTTGCACATCTATGGTATCTTGGCTGTATTGGCTTGTGTTTCATTTTTCAATACTGATTGATTACTGGAATACCGTAGCAAGCATCAACTCTCGCTTTCTGCTCCTTGTGAATTCTAGCATGGTTTCAAATATACCGAGGGAAATAACTCCATTTCCATAGGAGTTAGTGAAACAAGCAAATCACTGTTTTTTATTCAGTATTAATGTGTTGCAATGGTTACGAAAGCAGGGCTGCTAATCCTTTATAGCTGGAATATAATGATTGGCACCTTGTTGGATTCTTTTTAGGGAAAAAGAATGGTTTCAGAGCTGGCATTGAAAGCCTGATTTACTTATTGGGGCCAGGTCCTGATTGATATGTAACTAGTAAAAAATTTAAGATTGAACAGTACAATTCAAGTGCTATAAGAAATAATATTTTAGTATAAAATTGATGAACATGCTAAGTAGTTCTTATATGGGTATATTTGTTGTATGAAAAATGCAAATGACAATATGTCAAGATTTGACGTTATTTGCTTGTCACCATGCCATGTCAGCTTGCACACTTTTAATGTTGATTAGCCAGACCGACTTAACCACTGGAAATCTTGTGTTACACTCGCAAACCTGAAACCTGTAAAATTAATTTTGTTTATATTTACTTCCGAATTTTCTAGTGGATGCAACCGCATAATGATTCGTTCTGATTGCTGGGTATACTTATCCATCATTAACTAGTTTTTGTGTGTCACATTCATTTTACATGTATACTTACATATTATGTCAGCTGAGCTGACACGGTGGAAGACATTATTTGTGGCTCAGTGAGCCAGAGAGCATGCATGTTTCACCAACCTAATTGTCTGCAAGATTGCCAGTTATAAATTTGATTTATTGGTTATTTGTTGTGATGTTTTCATTCATGCATATTCTGGTGACATGCATTCTACATAACATAGTTCACTTGGGACTGTTATATTAGCCATTTGCTCTTATGATGTACTACTACTGAGTGCATTACATAAGTATCCAAGAAGTGTGCACGAGGACTGTTTGCTTGATTAGCCTATTCGGAGCATCAGTAGCACCTCTCAGATCTTATGTTCGACTTCCTACGGAAATAAATTTTAAAATGAGGGTAAAAATAAGAGAGAATTCTTTGTGTGCCTTCGGAAAAACTTGAAATTTCTTCTCAGTCACTGAAAAAAAAGTTTTCATTTCTCTATATGCCACTCTTGAGTAGATTTTATTTTATCTTTTAGGGACTTTTTTATTCTGCTAGGGTATAGCTAAATGAAAGTCAACTTCTTTTGCTTCAATATCTATAGCAATTTTTATGGTGATAGAATATGTAGTGATGAATAATTTTTGTTATTAGGTCCACAACAAATTTAACACGTATTATAAATTAAAAATTTTACATAGGTAAGGGTTCAGCGTTCTCTTGATCTACATAAGAATGTCTTTTTAATGTAATGCCGTAGGATGGTCATGTCTAAGTGTTTGTTTTTCAATGTTGCATATTACTTGGAAACCTTTTTTATCATACAGTGTTGTTCCTTCATGTGTTCTCCAACCTATATATTCGTAGATATATGATGCCGAAGCATTTATAAACAGATCGCAACATTGTTTGGATGATTCAGTATACCCACGATACTAGGCAAGCCGGTTTCTAGTTTGAACCTATATCGATGTGATCCAGTTCAGAGCTAATAGTATCCCTATTTCGGGCTTTTTTTTGGGCAGAGACGTATGTTGTTGCTTGCAAATAAAACTTGAACAGTAACTGCCAGCATGTTCTTTCAAATATTCTGGTACCAGAGTTAATTTTCTTTTAGGATAGCCAAGTTGTGATCTATTTGGTTGAAATGGGACCATGTAGATTTTCCATGTATTTCCCTCATTGCCGGTGCATTTTATGAGAGTCTTTTTAAAATACACTAAGTGATGTTTCACCTTAATATCTGAATTCAATCTTAACCGTTAATTTATACAAGGAAAAGTGCCTATGATTACTGTTACATATCAAAACTCACTAATAACTTTTTAAATTGAATTATTTAGCAATTAATAATTTACGCCTCGAGATCAGCGTAAATGAACGGTTTTCATATTCATTTAGATCTATTTTAAAATCTGCTTTTTATGATTATTGGATCTGCAGACGGCTATTTTTTGCAGCTGTTGCCAACAGATACTTGCTTATGTAAGGTACCTTGGCATCTCGAATAAAGCAGGGAGCCATCAACATGCCATGTTGAAGCAGATCTACTGAGATAACCTGTTGCAAATATGTCCTCCTAAAGCTTTTGGGAAGTGCAGATGATTTGAAGCCGCTCCTGGACCATCCAAGTGTTTTTATCATATATAACTGTCACTGAATATGTCAGAGAGCGCTAACGCGTTGCGCGAATCAGCACCGGAGCAAAGATTCTCAAATCAATGTACTATTATGTCTCATCTGAGTACATATATGTCGCCAATAATGTTGGCAGAACATATTTGCCATCTTTCGTGTCTCAAAGTTAGGGAACAGTTTGGCAAACCTTTTTTTTTGTGTGTGTGTGTGGGGGGGGGGGGGGGGGTTCATTGCAATAAAGAGATAAACACATATGTTAAAATAGCCTCAAATTAAAATTTTTGAGGGTCACACGATATTTTGAAATGTCTGTTATGTCCCTCCTAACCAAGTCCTTAATATTTTGTGTATTTTGTTTTGTCGAATCACTTGTGTACATTTCTCTTTTTCATCTAAAAGTGAACATATCCTAAAAACTATGAATCAGTGAAAAAAAGGTGACCCGGTGCACGTAGCTCCTTGCGCTGGATCTGAGAAAGTGTCGAACCACTTTGGATCTTTTGTTAACGAACTAGGCACCAACATTTTTTCCCTTGCATGTGTCCAATACGCCTGCAGTGCAACTGGGCAGGTTTTTCTTTGTCTAGTGGACTGCATTGTGTGTCAACCAAGAACCGTTGACATCAGGCACGGTGCAGAGCATTTTCACAGAAACGAGGTTTCCAAAAGCCAGATGCGTCGCCTGGCTTTATTTCCAAGCAGGCAGCTGAAGCCAAGGGACAACTCTTTAAGTCCAATGAATTTTGTATTCTTAGTCACATGTGTGCATTTCATCCAAGAAACTAAACAAAACCCGTTGCATTGACCTCCCCGTCCATTAGCCTGGAGCTCTGTGATACATGCAATTCAGAGTGAACCACTACAAAGTTTAAGGTTACCTCATTTCTTTTATGCAACTTGCATCAACGCCTTGGACAAAGTTTAAGGCTTTGTTTCAGAGAATTACCTGGTGAAAGCCTGAAAATATGGAGAACAGAGTAAGGCCACGAAGAGAATTTCCATCAGTAAGAGATTGACATGTTGACAATCTGCCTTAAAATACAGAAGAAGCTAGCAGTGCAATTTCTGAATCTGCACATAATTCCCAGGCAATGGAATTCAGCCTTTTGTTTAGAGGGATGTTCTTCAGAATGAAATGTGGATATTGCTGTTTGATGTGGGATGCTCACAGTTTCACTATCTTGGTCCTGTCCTAAAGAAAGAAGAAGAAGGCCTCCTTTAGAACGTAGGAATTTCACATGAATCACACAAAATTTTTGCAGGAATTAGTTCAATTTTATAAGAAAAAACATATGAAACAAGAAAATTTCTCGTGCTTCAAAGGAGGCCGAAGAGATGGTGCATCTGCAGCTGTGAATTGTGATAACTGCACTGATAGGATATTTGTACCCCCACCACAGCTAGCTTATCGCCACTCTAGTGAAACTAGAACCCTGAGTCACCTTTTTCGACTCAAAATGCCTTTGCTTTACCCAACCAGTTTCAATACTGAAGAATGCTACATCTTTTCACTTAGTGGCAGGACTGATTGCCACACCAATTGTACTTAATTAATGCAGTTATCCTAAACGGTACCGGTTTCGCCACTTTATGCCGAAGCACACTCTCCTTCCCACTGACAGCGCCACAAGGCAGGTACTCTAAAAATTCACCAATTTGGCATCCGCTTTTCAGTCAAAATCTTTTTTCTGGTCATAGTTATCCTCACCGTTGCGAAGATATAAAACACGAGGGGAGAAAAATAAGACGATTAATCGCCGGTTATCTCACGGGTATTCGGTTAAATTCTTGCTGAATTTAAAATTTTCCAGTGAAATTTCACTGATAGGTCGAAAGGAAAGGTGAAACCTATGATGGGACCAAGCAACCAACCCAATTCTGAGCAATAACTTGCAGAACGATAGAAAAATGCTACTAGGCGGCGTTCGTTACTCATTGGGATGTGTGTGACCCTGCCTGGAGTTTATATATAGAAGCAGCATTCCTAGTGCAAGCTGCCACTGGGAGTCGCGGACAGAACAAGGCCAAGTGCTTCGTCCAAGATGGCATTGGGCGTAGCCGTCCTCGCGCTCTCGTTGCCGCTCTTGTTCTTGCTGACAAGGGCCGTATGGGTCACCGTCTCCTGCTACTGCCTCACGCCGATGAGGATCCGGAGGATCCTGGCCGGCCAGGGCGTCCGCGGTCCGCCGGCGCGCTTCCTCGTCGGGAACCTCCGCGACGTGTCCGCGCTCGTCGCCGAGGCCACCGCCGGTGACATGGCCTCCCTGAGCCACGACATCGTCGGCCGGTTACTGCCTCATTACGTCCGTTGGTCCAAGGCGTACGGTGAGTTCTACTATTACTACCTCAAGAGTCATGGCCGGGGTTCCGGCCATGAGCTCGTCGGAGCTGACCTGACCGGAGGAGCTGCTTGTGCAGGCAAGCTGTTCGTGTACTGGTACGGGAGCGAGCCGCGGGTGTGCGTGACGGATGCCGGGATGGTGCGGGAGCTGCTGTCGTCGAGGCACGCGCACGTGACCGGCAAGTCGTGGCTACAACAGCAGGGCGCGAAGCACTTCATCGGCCGCGGCCTGCTCATGGCCAACGGCGCCACCTGGTCGCACCAGCGCCACGTCGTCGCGCCGGCCTTCATGGCCGACCGGCTCAAGGGCAGGGTGGGACACATGGTGGAATGCACCAGGCAGACGGTGCGCGCGCTGCGGGAGGCCGTGGCGAGGGACGGGAACGAGGTCGAGGTGGGCGCGCACATGGCGAGGCTCGCCGGCGACATCATCGCGCGCACCGAGTTCGACACCAGCTACGACACCGGCAAGCGCATCTTCCATCTCATCGAGGAGCTGCAGCGGCTCACCGCGCGCTCCAGCCGCTACCTCTGGGTCCCCGGCAGCCAGTGAGTCCAACGATCGTTGCACCGTTCCTCTGCTCCGCGAACAAAACAGAGCATGCCCAAAAACCACAAAAACATTCAGTTAGCTAACTGACATGCAGGGCCCATATATGCAAACGTCAGCTTTAAATTAACGAAACATTTTCCTTAATGTAGAAATTTGATAGCATTTCAAGATGCATTTTTCTCAAGTGTGGTTATTTTATTATCTTTGCAGGTATTTTCCTAGCAAATACAGGCGGGAAATAAAGCGTCTGAACGGGGAGCTGGAGCAGGTGCTCCAGGAGTCCATCCAGCGCAGACGGGAGATCGCAGACGAGGGCCGGGCACCGTCGTCGGCATGCGGAATGGGCCTCCTCGGGATGCTCCTGGCCGAGATGGAGAAGAAGTCCGGCCGCGGCCACGGCGAGCTGGGGTACGACGCCCAGATGATGATCGACGAGTGCAAGACCTTCTTCTTCGCCGGCCACGAGACGTCGGCGCTGCTCCTCACATGGGCGATCATGCTGCTCGCCACGAACCCGTCGTGGCAGGACAAGGCGCGCGCCGAGGTCGCAAGCGTCTGCGGCGAGGCGGCGCCCTCCGCTGACCACCTCCCCAAGCTCACAGTGGTAAGCCGCTACTAACTCCGGCGAGCGAATCCATCCGTTCGCTGTCCTCCCTCCCAGCCACAGCGCTCTAACGTTTAGCTGGCACGTACGCACGCAGCTGCAGATGGTGATCAACGAGACGCTGCGGCTGTACCCGCCGGCGACGCTGCTGCCGCGGATGGCGTTCGAGGACATCACGCTCGGCGGCGGCGAGTTGCGCGTGCCCAGGGGCGCGTCGGTGTGGATCCCGGTGCTGGCCATCCACCACGACGAGGCCGTGTGGGGCGCGGACGCGCACGAGTTCAGGCCGGACCGGTTCGCGCCCGGGCGCGCGCGGCCGTGGTTCCTGCCGTTCGCGTCGGGCCCGCGCAACTGCGTCGGTCAGGCGTACGCCATGGTCGAGGCCAAGGTCGTGCTGGCCATGCTGCTCGCCAGCTTCCGCTTCGGAATCTCCGACGAGTACCGCCACGCGCCGGTGAACGTGCTCACGCTCCGGCCGCGCCATGGCGTCCCCGTGCGCCTGCTCCCGCTGGCGCGGCAGTAGGCCCTAAACTGGCTGCATGTGTAACTCGTGAGGCTGCTCCTGGAGTCGTCGAGTACAGTTTTGGGGGTTTTCAAAGGTAGAGAATTTTGTTCTTCGTTTCACGATGTAGGAGATAGTGATGCAACCACAGCCTACATCTAATTCAAATTTTACGAGTAATTCTTAAGTACCTGCAGAATTTGTATTAGATGTGTCTTTGTGGTTACCCACTTGCATCCTTAGTGTTGTATAAGTCAACATTCTATTGACATTGTTTTTCTCGGCGAGAGAAATCATAATCTTCATATTAGGGATGTTAGCTCATAATATTAGGAGCAGATCAGCACCAATTAAACTAGCTATTCCCCTTTTGGCGAATCTCATATTCCAGTCTAAACTAAACAAGGTTGTATGTATTTATACTTAATGATGAGGACATCACCATCATGAATATGACCATATTAATAGTTTTTGAAGGTAAAACAGTTCTGTATCAGAATGAACTATGGTACATATGATGAATTGATGATGCAGTCTTGATACATATGTGCATTTTCATTTTCAATCTTGCCACTCGACTGCCGATATGATCCCGATCCCCCATCTGTCTAGATGTTTTGCAACAATGTTGCCATACCATCATCATATCTGCTGTAAACATAAAGTTGGCACTCTCACGAGTCGACAAAATGGTGCCGCTGGCTATCCAACGTCATGAAATCATTTTAATTTGTGCTACCAATGAGTGAGCCAGCCAGCCAGGTAGGGTCCTAATTCAATCATTTAGAGATGGAACCCTATACCTTAATTTTTAATGTTTCGCCATGACTAGATTAATCAAGCTCCCAACTTATAGATGCAGTATGGCATTACAGCAAGCCACCACTCTCTTGCCCCTTAGGCTATCAGAGCGTCCATTCGCCGATTTTTTAAAGTTATTTTGGGAAGATTGCATCTCCACCTACTTTCGTTTCTTTATTTTAAGTAGCATAACTGCCTCTCAAGATTTCCAGGGGTACAAAAGCATAACCAAGAGCATGAAGGAGAAGATAAGTAGAGAACAACATTACATTGTATTACATCACATCACACCACACCAACACAATCACAAAAGGAGACAACAAAAAACATCGCCCAGAGATACTTTGTTACATACTATGTTCGTTTGCAGTTACTATGCAACAAAACTGTAAAATTGAGTTAGCTGAAATAGGGATTTCTTTTGTTACAGCTTTCAAAATAATTCCATTTAGATGCTGCATAGTAAATTAATATATATACATAGCGCTATTTCACTCCCAGCACTCCCCCGCCCTCCGGAGCAGACCAAGATGCAAAAACTGGTTCGGCCAGATGGCCACACAGCAGACCAACCCAAGACATGCATGCACGAGACTTGATTTCCTTCCACCGATGATTCATCTACCAAATTGTGGAGTCATTAAATAAAGGGAAGGTAGCAGGATTTTATACGCTCTGATTTTGTAGAGCACCTGTAGGTTTTCTCACAGCACAAAAACCAACCATGCTTGATCGTAAAAAAGTACTGTCAAATCTTTTTGGCAGCATGTGTAAAAAACGATCATGGTCATCAAGCACGTCTTTGACTAAAAACTGTACCCCTTCGAGTATAAAAATCATACTGGGCGTGAGCAAAAATTCTTTTGAAATTTGGTGACTTTAATTAGCTCATTTTGCGGTAATAGTCTTGTTCGATCGTAAAAATTAAATAGTTTACTCGCAAAATTTTGTGGTCAATTAAATAAATGGACTTTTATGATCCTATTAACTCGTCTCCATAAAATATTATGGTTGCATAAATAGACTCTTACATTTACATAAACAAACTTTTATGGTCATATGAACTTGTGACAGCAAAATATTATGGTTGCGAGATATTTTAAGTTTTGACATTAGATGTTGGATTTGTTATTAGTTGCAGATTATGACATATTCTTGATGCAAATACACGTTGCCTTGCAACTTATCAATTTATGATCGATGGAGCTGGTTAATCGTAAATGCCTGCTACCTTTGTGTAGCCACTACATCAAGGAAATCATGATCGTTTGGAAAGAGCCAGCCAGAACTATTTCATACAAGGTAGTAACATCAATGGAATAATGAATTATTTCCCTCCTTGAGCAAAACAGGTTTGGATAGTAAAATTACGTTACTACTTCATTATAGCGAATCACGTTGACCTTTCAAAAGGAAAGCAAATATATATGTCCGATTTATTTTCGAAAATAATTTTTCAGTTGGTTTTTTCGGAAGTGGGAGTGATCTGATTTTGTTCTGACCACGCCAATTCTAATCATAAAATGTGACACACACACGATCTTATAAACAAAAAAAAATTAGGAATAAAAAATCTTATGACATAGCGTAAAAAACTAGATGTCAGACAGTCAGAAATGTCAAGCAGAAAGGAGGCTTGTACATTTTATGGCATTGGTTGTCAAAATCTGATCGTGTTTGATCACATAAAGTTTTGCCTGTTTATAAATTTTATATAGTCTGAGCACAACAAAAACCTTGAGTATTTGTGATTGATTTCACCACGCTTTCATGTATAAAAACTAATCTTTCATGCAGAGATGTTAATTTATAAAAAACTAGCTACTTAAATCACAAAATCTAAGTCAGCCACTATTTCATCTGGTCGTGATGTGCCTTTCTTGAGGGTAGTGCTTGCGTCCTTAGTGCCTGAAATTTACATAGATAAAGGAGGAATATAACTTTTTGTGCTCCTATCATATGAAAATTGCAATAATAAAATAAGAGTAAATAATATTTGGAATTTGAACAACTAGCGTACCTGGGGGTTTGGGTGCATTGTGTTCAGCAACCAGATGTTGAAATGTGTAAAATGATTGTTCAGCGGTCTAGCATGTCGCTCGTTCAGAGCTCCTAGGTGTCCAGATAAAACCTTACGCATACTAGAAACATCACTCAAAGGTACTTGTGGCTTCACGTCAGGTTCTGCACCAAAAGCTCCATAGCAAATGCTGTACTTGCTCTTGAACTGACATGAAAAAATACAGTTAATATCCGTCAAAAGAAATTTAAAACACAAGAGCATGGAATTGACATGGATAAAACCATATGTCTCTACGATCGTGATACAACAGCCGGTGTGCTGCCGCCGCCGCCGCCGAGTTGCTGAGCAACAAACGCCGGAGATCACCCAAGTTTTGGAACTGCCGGAGGGATCGCCATGGTACTGCCGCTGGAAATTTTGATGAGGGAAAGCAAAAGCAAATGGCATCTCTCCATGCGAGAGCAAATCATGTCAGTTACCAAATAGTATATTTTTATGAGAGCAAATCATGCTGTGAGGTGGAAAGCTAATAAGTGAGAGCAAATCACGCTTACATGGAATGCACACTTTTGATGGGTGGTGCGCCGGCCGACCCCTGCATGGTTTTGGTCAGCACAAGGTGGTTAGGGAGTGACATATTATGTCACATCACACCCTGGGAGTGAAATAGAGTACCTCTATATATATATATATATATATATATATATCAAAAGCCAATCATATATTTTTTATTGTCACTCGTTAGCATAAATTTGCATTGTGCTAGATGCAACGATAAAAAATATTTAGGAAGCTTGATCATTCACAGCTCTACACTGGTTAGAACTTGATTTTACTCGAAGTGCCAGTAGCTAGGTGCATGTTTCAACAACTCTCCACTTTAACATGGTCAATTGGAGGCCTCTATTTTTGGCCGGAAAAAGGGGCAGCCTCTTTAGTCGTGTGCGCGGCGCGGCATATGGAACCCGTTCGGTCACAGGCACTTTAGTCACGTCAATGATCTAAACCAAGAGAGCATGGTGATCCAGCAGGGGAACCTTCTCTCCTGGCACATTTGTGGCGTCACCAAGGAAAAGTTGACAAAAAAAAAAGATGGAAGCAACTTGCTGCAGGATATTGTTAGATTGCATTCACAAAGTTCGTGTTCTAATCATTTAAAGTGTCAGGACCAATCTAAGCTGCACGGGTCATGTTATAGTGTTGACACTCAAAATTTACAATCCACCGGAGTATTCGGCACAATGCCGGAGGATCTGGCAGGCCCTCTCAGGTCCCGAGGATTTATACACCTGACTGTCCGATAATATACCGGAATGTCCAGTGACCGGAGTTTTTGACATAGTGTCGGACACTCCGGTAGAGTCGGTTTAGTTAGTTTTGTTAACAAATCGGATTGAGTATTTTCTTAATTAATAGGATTCGGACGCTTCGGTTCGGAAGACCAGATACGATAGAAAATATCTAGATTCTATCTGATAATAATTATTTCGCAAGAATTGTTTGTCGATATGTTTTTCAGTGCGTGGAAGATATTTTAGATGAATTTGGCTAAAATCTACTCAAGAAGAAAAGAATTGCTTAAAAAGACATGAAAATAAAGCCAAATCCCTGATTTAAAGGTTCCACGACATAGTTCTCGCCGAGACGATCGAAATAGATATATGGATCGCCTAAATCGGGAATCGGACGAGGAAATTACGGACTTCACAAAAACAGTCCGAGCCGTCACCGGACACTCTGGTAAAGTGCCGGAGTATCCTGTGACCGGAGTGTCTGGTAAGCCTTACCGGGATTTTGCCCACCGGAGTGTCCGGCAACGTGCCAGAGTCCCCGATATCCAAGATCGGTTTTTTTTGACAATTTTAGTAGCAGATCGGATCCAATTTGTTTTCTAATTAATTGGATATGTGGTTGCACGGGATAAAATCATTCCACCTCTTTATAAAGAGGCCCAAGGTCGATTGAGAGACCAACCCCCAATTGTCAAAAACCTTTTTATCTTTACATGTATCTCTCCAAACTCTAATCCCCTTACTTGACCCCTCGTACTTTTCTTCTCTCGTCTCGGCGACGTGTGAAAGCGAGCCGGCTAGCCTGTAGAGCCCGGATCAACCCTAGAAAAGTCTCGCTTCGACAGGTCCCTCCTGAGCTTGATTTTCTAGATGCCGTTGGGATCGTACCTAGACGATCCCGTCACTACGCACGAGGACATGCGCGGGGTGTGTTGACCCTGATCTTTTCGGTGTCAATACACTTTTTGGCGACTCCGCTAGGAAAGAAGGATTCCGGTTGTCCGACCGAATCATCTTTTTTACGTCATGACTTCCAATATCTCACCGGATAACATCGTCATGCCAACATTAGAAGAGTTGCCGGAGGAAGATCGCAAGAGGTTCCTCGAGCATCGAAAAGCCGCCGCGGAGGCACGCAAAGCACAAGAAAACCAAAAACTCCGAGATTATTTGGCGTGCTTCACGAAGGATCGGCAAGGCAACGTCAAGCAAGTCAAGAATCTCACCTTGCCGCCTATCAAATCGGGAGGTAACCACTACCGTGCCCATATCTGCATTTGATTCCGATGTTGCCAATATGGTTGATGCCGCTGTCTGTGTGAATCTTAACAATAGGCTAGACACTATAACAAAGAAATTTGGTGATACTATACGCACGATGGAGGACCGACTTGATAAGAAATATTTCGACAATACCCTTGATATCCTACCACTAATGTTGAAAAATCTATCAAACCATTGGATTGGCAAAACTCTAGAACTTCTAATGGGCAAACCCTGAACTACACGTCAAGCCGAACCGTTGTTGGTACTTTGGCTAATATTGAGGTGCAGTTCACTGATGCTACAATCACTAATTCAACTAGCCAATACTCATATAGCCGATGTAGTGATCCAATCCCGCCACATCATAAAACTACTTATAATGAAAATTCTTTTGGTGAGTTTACTAATGGTTCATTGCATCATACTTCGTATCCGCTACCGAATTATTCAACGCCAAATGCATAAGATACACCACCTCCTAATTTAGCTCCAAATCGGTCCGGAACCGATCTGAAAATCATGGATGAATTTAGAGCAGAGTTAGTAGATATGTTCAAGACAACATTCAACTTAGATCCTAAAAGCAAAAGCCGATCTTATCAGAAACCTTACCCTGAGAATTATGAGCATGTTCCGTTTCCGCATGGTTTTAAGGTTCTCGATTTTGCTAAGTTCACCGGTGACGATAGTAGATCTACTATGGAACATGTTGGCTAATTTACTATACAATGTGGGATGGTAAATTCTAATGATATTCTTAAGATGAGGTTGTTTCCTTTGTCTCTCTCGGGTGCGGCATTCACTTGGTTCACTTTTTTGCCACCTAATTCTATTTACAGTTGGTCCCAGTTAGAAAAAAGATTTTATGAGTATTTCTTCACCGGTGAAACTGAATTGAAATTGTCACATTTCACATCGGTTAAACAAAAATCAATGAATCGATTGCCGATTATATTAGAAGATTTAGAGATACTAGAAACCGATGCTATAGTTTGACAATTTCTGATAAGGACTTAGCTGATCTAGCTTTTTTTGGTTTGCTTGATTGTCATAAAGAAAAGCTAGAAAATCAAGACTTTTGCAATGTTAGTCAAGTATTGCAGAAAGGTATGGCTAATAAAAATAGACTTAAAGAATTTAAACAAGTACAAAAGTCGAATGAAAAGATCAATCGTCCTGTTTATGTAATTGGTTGCGAATCTAACAAGATGGACGATGATGATCATGATATTTATGTTGTTGAATTCTCATAGCCTTCCAAGGCTAGCTTTCATCCTTGTGGTTCTCTCAAGCCAATTCATAAAAATCGGCAAGAAGAGATGAAGTTTACTTTTGATGTAACCAAATGTGATAGAATATTCGATGAATTGCATAAAGGAGGCTACATCAAGATATCACATGTTATTCCTTCGCTTGATAAGTTAAACCAGCGTGCTTATTGTAAGTGGCATTATTCTTTTTTCTACGCTACTAATGATTGTAATATATTGTAATGTGTTCCGAAGACAAATTCAATTAGCCATCAATGATGTACAACTAGCCTTAAAGGAAATGCAAATAGATAGGCATCCATTTCCTATTAATACTGTTGATCTTTAAAATGTAAAAGTGTTGATTCGACCCGAGCAAGCCGATACAACCAAAGGTAAGAATGTGATCATCGGTGAAGAGAGGCGAGAGAATACAAATCCTTCAAGGGAAGTAATATTAAAAAAAAATCTTTGAATGGTAAAGAGTCTTTTAAGATCACAGTCAAGACCTCTAGACTCGGGGGGGGGGGGGGCAAGCAAAGAAAGCTCAAGTTTCAATTGATGTTATTACCCAACCGAAGATCCTTAAGCCGAAAAACCCTGAAATAGGGAGGTGAAAAGGTAAACAAACAAAAGAAGAAGAACAAGAAGGTAATTTTCAAACCTACCTTTAGTTACCTTTTATCAAAATATATGAATAAAAAGTCCATTTTGAAGGATCGGTCAACAAAATGCGGTGCAAATCTAATTAAAAACCGATCAAGTCCCCATCGTTCGGATTCGGTCAACAACGTAGTTAGAATTGGAAGCATAGATGTGGTTATTAAGAAACCACCAAAAGGACCGATTATTAAAAATGATCGGGCTAATCCAGAAAATGCTTTGGATCCTAAGAACTCTAAAAGCAATAGTTGCTCTCTTGGCAAATGCTTTCAGCCGAGGTGGTGTCCCTCTTGCTTAACTAAAACTCAAAAGAGATGATTGCAAAGATTGCGCAATTAAGAGAGCAAAAATCAGAGATATATCCAAATAAGTGATCCACCTCACAAAATAGTGTCTCCACGACCTCCTTCATACATCAAAAAAGAATGGAGAATTAAACAAATGAGTGTAACTCCTAGTTGAGCAATACTAGCAGTTTATGGCCGATAAAATAGTAATTATCGCCCTTAGAACAAAACGTGGCTGATATAATAGTATTGTCCTTAGAGCAAAGATGCCGATGAGTTTTTCACCGTCAGGCAAATTTTGTCATTAAAGTATTTTTTGGCATGCTAGTTTTGACAAAAAACAGTGGGGCATATGTTGACACTCAAAATTTGCAATCCATCGGAGTATCCGGCACAATGCCGGAGGGTCCGGCAGGCCCTCTCAGGTCCCGGGGATTTACACACTGGACTGTCCAGTAATATACCAGAATGTCCGGTTACCGAAGTTTCTGACACAGTGCCGGACACTCCAATAGAGTCGGTTCAGTTAGTTTTCGTAACAAATCGGATTGAGTATTTTCCTAATTAATAGGATTCGGATGTTTCGGTTCGAAAGATCGAATATGATAGAAAATATATAGATTTCATCCGATAATAATTATTTTGTAAAAATTGTTTGTCAATATGTTTTTCAGGACGTGAAAGATATTTTGAAAGAATTTGGCTAAAATCTGCTAAAGAAAGAAAGAAGTGCTTAAAAAGACATGAAGATGAAGCCAAATATCTGATTTGAAGGTTCCACGACGTAGCCCTCGTCGAGATGATCGAAACAGATATATGGATCAGCTAAATTGAGAATCGGATGAGTAAATTACGGACTTCACAAAAACCGCCCGAGCCGTCACCGGACACTCTCGTAAAGCGCTGGAGTATCCGATGACCGAAGTGTCCGGTAAGCCCTCTCTGGAACAGAGATTTTGCCCACCGGAGTGTCCGACAATGTGCCGGAGGCTCCGGTACCTGAGGTCGATTTTTTGACAATTTTAGCAGCAGATCGGATCTAATTTGTTTTCTAATTAATAGGATCCGTGGTTGCACGGATAAGACCATCTCACCTCTATATAAAGAGTCCCAAGGCCGCTTGAGAGACCAACTCCCAATTGTCAAAAACTTTTTTACTTTTACATGTATCTCTTTAAACCCTAATCCTCTTATTTGACCCCTCGTGCTGTTCTTCTCCCGTGTCGGCGACGTGTGAAGGCGATCTAGTTGGTCTGCCGAGATCGGATCAACCTAAAAAAGTCTCGCTCCGACTGGGTCTCTCCCAAGCTCGATTTTCCAAGTGCCGTTGAGATCGTACCTAGATGATCTCGTCGCTACGCACGAGGTGTGTTTGACCTAGATCTTTTCCGCTTCAACATATATCGTTCATTGTTCAGTTAATATATTTCGACAAAGGTATATGGGCCAATGTGCCAAAACTCAAAGTGCCGTTTCCTCAAATATTAATCATGAATGAAAAATTTAAGTGGATCAAATGCACTAGCCTCGTGCGCCCTTAACAAAAGGTCATAAGAAATTTGTGGCGCGAAACAGCAAGGATGGAATAACAAATTTGAGCTCCTGTTCAACACATACAAGCTGGGCGATTAATAATATTTACCGAATAAATATAAATGAGTTCGGTGTTAGTTGAGAAACTTAATTAAATTTTTGAATACCTTTGCAGGACATAAAATATGATATATGCTTGCCATGAAATGAGCTTTTTATTTCCTGATTAATTCAAATCTATGTTGTTCACATTTCCTTATCTTCTGTTGGGAAAAGCTGGCTCCACAACTATCTGAAAACATTTATTTTCCCCGGTTCACAACTATCTGAAAACATTTATTTTCCCCGGTTCACTTTTTGTGTTGACCAGAAAGGCGTAAAACGATGTTTACACAAAACTTTTTATCAGTGGTGAGTAGTGCTCTGCCAACCGTGGGTGTACACTAACCAATATTAGCAAGTTGCTATATAGGCTAATTTCTTTAATGTTTTAGTATAACAACCATTCAATGGCATTATACTGCGCTGTTTGGAGTGCACATGTAGGGTTTGTCGTTCTGTCGTGTGGGAAGAGGCGACCAACAATTTCTGATGCAGAACTAAAAATCTGGGGATGATTATCTCTAGGCTCCGACAAAGCATTTTTGCAAATGGCCAAAAGTATACACTGTCGATTCTTTAATTGATGTCGTTGTTGACATCTACATTTATTTTTGACTATTTGTTTCATTAAAAAAATTTAATAAATTTTATATAGTTTTATTTATTATTAGAGTTATTTGAGTCACAACTTAAAATTTTACTCATCTGAACAAATTTTTTTAATAAAAAAAATAGTCAAAAATTAAATGTAGAAATCAGCGATATCAATTAAAAAAAAAAAAGTACGGTCGTCCAACAGGGAAAGGCTACTCCTACATCGACGGCTGATAGTACTTGCCGCACGCCGCAAGCTAAGGTGTACCCACATGGTACGGCGCCGCTTCTGCTCAATCGACGGTGACCTCAGATGCATCCGTGGTTCTATGTGTTCTTGCGTGTCGAAACCAATAATGTGTCTCAGATCACATCGTCGAAACCAATAATTTGTCTCAGAACATGTCGACTGAACACTGAGCACGGATCGACGTGGTCTAATCACATATCTCTAGGTTTCCCCTTTTCAATCCTAGCCTACATGAACTTTGTTGAAATTATGCGCTGCTGGAATCCACTTTTCTTGGTGGGCAATCTCCGGGAAATGATGGCGCGCGGCAAGATTTCATATATATGCCGGTGGCCTTTTTCTACGTTGAGATCGATTTCCTTGCTTTCACTGTTGATGTTTTGTGCTCCTTTGGTGAAGAATTTTTAAAACGCAGAAATAAGAAGATCCTACAATGTTCTTTTGCTTCAATATATACATATGCCAGTTAAGGGGCTGATTGGTTGCCCGGCCTCCGCCTGGTGTAACACTTCGTGTTTTCGAATAATAAGCGTGGCATTCGAAGTCCCAATTCTCAAAAATTTGAGCTCGAAAGAAATTAAAACTAATTTCAAGTTTACCCTAAATTCAATTTGAAATTCAAATGTGAATTCAAAATTTTCAATGAAATATTGTGAAACAAAAATCTCTTTTGAAAGTTCTTGTAACCAGTTGAATTTTA
>BCLG01001574.1:51630-98688 GCA_001602295.1 Zoysia matrella | reverse complement strand
GGGCGCAAAAATAGTAGAACTGTCAGAAAATACAAAGGAACTGCAGAACAATAATAATTTTGTATTCATACTAGACCCACATTGACATTCACAATCCCAAATGAGGTGTGAAAACCAGAACTGAGGATATGAGTTGCTCCACTGTAAAGAACAATAGCTTTCTATTGATACCTACAGTAATTTCTTAGCCTATCTATTGTATGGTTCAGTTTAATTTTCCTTCGAAAAAAATTATACTAGTACAAGAAAATCAAATATGATGGTTGGATGTTTGAATATATAGTAATTTCTTAGCCTATCTATTGTATGGTTCAGTTTAATTTCCTTAAAAAAATTATACTAGTACAAGAAAATCTAATATGATGGTTGGATGTTTGAATATGAAAGATCTTAAGACATACTGAGAATTGAAGAAATATGCAACTGAGGATATCAGTGTGCATCGGTCTTAAGAAATATTGACTTTCTTTTGAAACCAATAAATGAATTCTTGGTCTATATTTAGGTTCATTTAACTTGTTTTTGAAGAAAAATATAAATTTAATACAAGAAAATGAAATACATTGGTCAGATATTTGTATATTACTGACCTTAAAATTACTAAGGACTGAGAAATGAGCAAGCTAAATAGGTCAGAGAATAAATTAAAATTTGAAATAACTAGTTGAAAACAATAAAATAACGACTTACTAACATATGGTTTGAGGTGTTGGTACCACCCAAAGTTTGTAAACATTTGAATACAAAGCAAAACAATCAACATATTCGATGCTTTACCTCCTTATTTGCCTGATCTCCTCCCTCTCATCGAAGGTACTCCGGGGATCAAAACAGCCAAGCAAAAACTCCCAGACCTCCCCCCTGACAGTTGGATGAACACCCTGAAAAAAAAAAGAAATTGTTATGTTATCATTGTGATTATGTCACTGCTTTGAAGAATTCTGGTAGAATAAGGAGCATATCTGAAACTAATGAAAAAGAGCCCTAAAAATGAGGAATCTTACTCCTCTTTGGATCCTTCTAAGGACTGATGCAATATCCAGACAGCCATCAGGGCTAAAAGCAGCCTGCCATTTCCGAGCACTTAGCGTTTTTCCAGCCTGAAATATAGAAATAAACAAGTTAGAGTTGCTTCACAGGAAATAAATGTGATCTGCCAATACAAACTAATACAAGCACTAGTCCTTTTCCTCCTGAAAATGCCATGAAAATTCAAGCAACTATGACGTATCAGCTTACATTTTCCTGTTGAAGGTACAGGAACAATAAAGCTTGCATCAATTCCCTTAGCCTTTGATATGAGATAATAGTAGGATGAAGGATTTATTATTCAATAGCATACAAAGATGAGCAATCGGTTTACTTCTGCATTGAAAGCAGTAGCACGAATCCTTAATTTGTTTGTTTTTCCAAGTAATGTTTATGGTAGTCAGATGAGTGCATCCCTTCAATTAATACAACCACACCTATTGGTTGGAGTTAGGGTCAAACTATAGGACAGCATCAACTTGTGAGTGTCATCATGACATCATATATACTTCGATTTTGATGTTCTAGTACTACATAGAATGGTAATCAAGTTTACTTAAAAAAGGATCCGACCTCATGTCCATACCTTATCAGAGTTTGCCACAATCATCGATTTGATAGAAATACATATTCTGTCCACTGTGAGCTTCCTATATACTTTTAGTGATGATGTTGAGAACATATTACAACCTAATGATACTAATTATGATTAGGAACTATGCAGAGGACCAGGAAGTGCTTGATGAGAGGTGGGGAGGTGAACAAGGCCAGCAAGCCCGTCCAACTCGGAATCCAGGAGCAGGCCACATCAAAATCGTGGCCCTGATCACATATGGATTCTATTTTCACTTCTCTATATATGGTAACCTTTCCAGCAGCACAAGTTTCACGTAAAAAATCATTTTGCAACGGGAATCATTGAAACAAGTGAGCTTATAGAATATGTCATTGGTTGTATTTTAGCCCGTTGAGCCGCGTATCAAGTTGGGTTGATTAGGGACACATACTTCTATTGGAATACGTGACCCAACATACTTTTGGTCATCCTCCCATCTACTTACAGGTCCTTGCGACCGCAAGGAACATTCGGATTTTGTTATGTTGTAAGTTTAGCTCCTGCTAATAAATGTGTCGATTAGAACATCTGTTCTACTAGATTCAAGACCCCAAATTTGTGTGTATATCATATCCACCATTGGGCAAGGTTCACGTGTTGTTTACTTGTCCATTTGTCCTTGCTTGTTCTTTGATTTGGTAGAAGGTTTAAGATTATTATTGACAAAACAAGAACAACAACGAATTGGAGCCGGTGTAACTGTCACTAAGGCGCGTCGTCGCCCATGTTGGTCGCTATAGTCAGACAGCACAATGTTGAATTCAACAAATCAAGTTATCCCCAACTCTCATTCAAAGATCGGGACAGTCCTACCAATATCATAATTACTCAACACAACGCTGTTATGGAAATGGAAGTGTGTTTTTACGCTCCCTTTCATATTTCAATACCATACTACATTGGTCAAATCTTTGTTTGTATCCCAAGCAAAAACGTACATTGGCCAAATCACAATTCCATCATCAAAATAGACAAATTAACTATTCTCAATGAATAGTGCAATGAGAATACCCTCACAATAGTAAAATAAAAAAAAAGTAGATAAAAGAAACGAACAAAGGAGGAAGAAAAGTCAGACCTTGATCTTAAACTTGCTCTTGGGCACATCTTCCGTGCAGTCGGACCGGACCTCGTAATAGGAATCCGCGGGCGTCCCGCTGCTAAGCCCCCATTTCATCATCTTGCGGCACGATCAGACAGCAACACGGCACCAGCCAAATCCGGCCGAGACAGTTGCAACGACGGCAACACCTTCACGCTGAGCAGGTAGGCAGGCCGGGGAGCTCCAAGAAACCGGTTGACCTTCAAGGACACGGGCAAAAAGAAATTACGAGAAACGGAGCCGGCCTGATCCCCCCTCCTGCAACCTGCCTGCCTGCCTCCTGGAATCGAAGGATGGGCGTAGGAGCCGCAGGAGGAGGAGGATAAGCGGAGGTTAAGGGGGACGGAGCAGCCGGGGAGGCCGGGCGCGCGCGGGGTTAAATTAGGAGCAGGAGGTAGGGGACGACGGGGAGGCGAGGCGGGTGGTGGGCGGACGACCTGTTCCACGCTGCCGCCACCACGCCCCAGCTCGCCGTCTTCCCCGGGCATTCTTTTCTGGCTTCGCGCGGGGTGGAAATGGTCCGAGGCTCCGACATGGACATGCAAGCTACACGCCAGCGTCAGATTCCGTCGGCATCACGGACAGTTTTCTGTTTGGTAGCTGGATTTATTAACGATAATTGATGGCGGGATTCAGCTGACCATAATCAAACGCTGGATTTGGTCCATGTCAGGTATTGCGATGACGCGGGAAGGATGCTCAAATCCAAAAACAATTGATAATTTTTTTCATAACCATACAAGTTTATAGTATTTACCACTGCCTTAAACATGCTTCATTTTAAATTTGTTCAAACCTTACTGTTGACGTCGAAATGAATCTCGGTCCAACACATCGCTCACACGTCAACACCGGTATTTCTTCGACACTATATTAGGGCAGCATCTAAACAATTCTGCCTCGAAAGGACTCCATCGTAGGAGGATCGTGGATCGCTTCAAACATCGCGAAACGAAGTAAAAACAGCACGATAGGCCTCTGTTTTATAGATGTGAGATAGCCTTATATCGCAGGGCAACTAATCCCACGAGTTAAAAAAAAATTAGAATCAATCTACTGAAAACTTTTCTAAATCGGCATTACAGAAGTCTCCGGTAAGTGACAGAAACTTCGGTGACAGGATTCTCCGGTAAGATGTCGGAGGTTCTGTTGTGTAATTCCGAGAATTTGAGAGGGCTCACTGGAACCTCCGACAGCGTGCCAGATACTCCGATGGACCAAATGCCCCAATCCAAGAGGGCTCACCGGACCCTCCGGCAGCGTGCCGGATACTCCGGTGGGCTAAATGCCCTAACCTGAGAGGGCTCATCGGACCCTCCGAAAGCGTGTCAGATACTCCGGTTGGCTAAATGACTGAACCCAATAGGGCTCACCGGACTCTCCGGCAGTGTGTCGGATCCTCTGGTGGGCTAAGTGCCCGAATCCGAGAGGGCTCACCGGACCCTCTGGCAGCGTGCCGGATACTCCGGTGGGCTAAGTGCCCGAACCTAAGAGGGCTCACCAGACACTCCGACAATGTGTCGGATACTCCGGTGACCCTGCGATTTTTGGTTGTCAACATATGCCCTCCTGTTTTTTTTATGAAGTTCCTAAACCATAAAACATTTAATCATCCAAAAACCTCTAAGCGCGATGGTTCTCTTGACTCATCGGCCATTGTATCAACTTGAGCGATGATGTTCTTCACATCGACCACTCTTCTCTTATGCTTGTTGCCATACACTTGGATGATATTTTTTAAGTATCGGTCGTTAAAGGCCCTAGATAATGATTTTCTCTAAACATCCTCCAATATGTATGCATTTCTGGCAATGACTTTTAATATATGCCCATCCCAACTAGGAGACTATTTCTCGAACTTGTTACTTCTTGAGCCTACGGGCAGAATAGTTTTCCAAATCAATTTGCCCACGTGAAAAGTTTTACCTTTTACCTTCTTATTATAGGCTCTAGCAACTCACACTTTATCTTTTTCAATCTCTCTCAAAGCACTCAAACGCTTATTGTTGACTTCATCAATATTGTCTAATATTAAAGTCTTATACTCATCGGTAGATAAGTCATTTTGCCTAACTAATCTTAGAGCTCCTAGATTTATCTCGACGAGTATAACGACTTTTTGCCCATACACAAGTTCATATGGTGTTACTTTAGTTGCCCCATGCCAAGATATTCGTGAGCCCACAATGCCTCCGACACAGCTTCATGCCATCTCTTAGGATGGTCTTCTATATTTTTTTAATAAATTTTATCAATGTTTTATTACTAGACTCAGCCTGACCATTGGCCTGAGCATAATATGGAGATGAGTTGAGTATCCTAATTCTGTAGGATTCGACGAACTCCATAACACGACTGGACGTAAAGGAAGTACCTTGATCGATAGTCAAAGTTTGAGGTATGTCGAATCTATAAATAATATGCTTGGTAAGGAACTTAATTACCTCTTTGTGCGTCATGTTCTTGAGAGCCACCGCTTCGGTCCATTTGATGAAGTAGTCCGTTGCAACCAACACTAAACGATGTCCCTTTGAAGATGGAGGATGTATTTGCCCTATGAAGTCCAATCCTCATCCTCGAAATGGCTATGGTTTTATAATAGAGTTCATCATGGCTGCGGGTGCCAATTAAATATTTCCAAATCTTTGACACTCTTCGCATCCTTTGTACTAACGGTATCAGTCGGCAATTATGATTGGCCATTAGAATCCGACCCTTCTTAACAACCATTTCATTTTTGGAGCCAATTGATGCATACCACAAATGCCCGAATGAACTTCTCCCATAGCGCCTCATTATCACCCAAATATTTCAAAAGTAAATCATCTCCCGTTCGGCGGTATAAATCACCATTAATCAAAGTGTATTTGAAAGCTATATGTCGAACCTTTCTATCCACACCTTGGGTCAAACTACGAATATATTAAATTATAGGTGATCTCCAATCAAGCGATTTAGTACTATCATAGTTTGATGCGCTAGTATCCGAATGATCTAGTTTTAACATCTCAAACATCGGTTTCTTATTTACTGAAAATCTACCTTTACTAACATTGTAACCCGATACTTGTTGAGCCAACTCATTGGCTTCACTGTTTTTTAGCCTAGATACATGATGTATGTTGAATTCATCCATTCTTATAATAATGTCCAGACATTTATCTAAGATGACATTCAATGATCCATCTAAGCATTGAAAATTTTTAGAAATTTGTTGCACTACTAACAACGAATCACCGAAAGCCTCTACATGCTTAACACCATGGACTCCAACATCTCTAAACTGAACAACAATACTTCATATTCGGTTTGGTTATTGGTGCAATCATATTTTAATCTGTTTGAGAATTCAAAGTGTGCATCGTGAGGAGATACTAAAACCACACCAACACCTTGACCCTCTTTACGAACCGATCCATTAAAATATAACTTTCAAGGGGTGAAAGTAGCATAAACAACATTTAGACATGCTCTAAATCAATCCGATGTTCAATAATAAAATTAGCAATAATTTGGCTTTTCATGGATTTCAACGATTCATAAGTCAAATCATATTCAATAAATGCATAAGCCCATTTGCTAAGTCTGCCACTAGAAATCCGCCTATGCCACATATGCTTAATAACATCGGTTTGACAAGCAATCAAACAAGTGCTAGATAGCAAATAATGTCTCAACTTGGTGCAAACATGATACAAGGAAAAATATAGTTTCTCGATGAGAGTGTACCTTGTTTTCGCATTTACCAACCGTCGGCTCGCGTATGTGATCACGTACTCTTTCCTTCGGCTTCTTGTGTCAAAACAGCATCGACTACATCTTCTTCCGCCGCTATGTAGAGACGAAAAGGGACTCCTCCCTTAGGCGCCCTAAGAACCGGCGGCGAAGACAAGTATTTTTTGATCTTCTCAAAAGATTTTTGCTGTTTTGTCCCCAAGTGAATTCGGCTTCAATTTTTAGCCGAAGAATAGGAGTAAAAGCATTAATCTTTTCTAACAAGTTGGATATGAATCGCCTCAAGTAATTCACTTTTCCTAATAAGCTTTGCAACTCCCTCTTACATGTAGGTGCTTGCATATTTCTAATTGCTTATATCTTTTTAAGATCTACCTTTATGTCTTTCTTATGAATTATGAAGCCTAAGAACTTACCGGCCGATACATCAAAAGCACATTTGAGCGGATTTATTTTCAAACCGAAACGACGCATTCGGTTCAAAGCGAGTTGTAAATCGGCCAAGTGAGAATTCAAAGCGGCTGATTTAATCACCACATCATCTTTGTAAACCTCCATGATGACATCAAGCAAATCATAAAAGATAAAGTTCATGGCTCTTTGATATGTGGCACCCGTATTCTTTAACTTAAAAGTCATGAAAACCCACTCAAACAACCCTACAAAACCAAGATGTCTAAAAGCTGTTTTAGACATATCCTCTTTGGCAATAAAAATTTGGTTGTATCCCGCATTACCATCAAGAAAACTAATAACTCTATGGCTAGAAGCATCGTTAATTAACATATCAACTATGGGCATAGGATACTCATCTGTAGGAGTGGCTCTATTCAAATTTCTGAAATCAATGCAAACTCTAATCTTACCAGTGTTCTTCTTTTTCACAGGCATGATGTTGGATATCCACTCCGCATACTTGCAAGGTCTTATAAATTTCGCATCAAGTAATTGGTTAATTTTCTCTTTAATCCGATC
The DNA here is from genome assembly GCA_001602295.1 of Zoysia matrella. NCBI lineage: Eukaryota > Viridiplantae > Streptophyta > Magnoliopsida > Poales > Poaceae > Zoysia > Zoysia matrella. Next base: position 91,231 of record BCLG01001574.1, on the reverse strand, counting down.
GTGCATATTCGGGTTGAATCTTCTCATCGGTTGCTTAAAAGATCTAAAACTAGATTTTATTGGAAGTCGATGCTCAAGTAGCTCGCGGCTCAACCCGAGCATTTCATTATAAGACCATGCAAAACAGTTCATATATTCTTTTAGTAAACCGATTAACTTTACCTTATAATCAGCTTTCAGATTTTTATTTATATAAGTTGGTCTTGCATTATCATCGTTGCCAAGGTTCACCTCCTCAAGAAGATCGGCCGATGTAAATCTTTGTTCTAACTTATCTATGTCCTCTATTTCCTCTATAGCTTCACACATATCGTTCGTGTTGGACTGATAGTGTTTCACTCTCTTTTGCAACCATTTAAGATTAGACTCCATTAAATCACATTATATGGTTGAACCGATTTTTCATCGGCTTTACATTGACGGGTACAAAACCATCTCTAGTCACAATAAAAAAATCATAATCTGTCAAGTTCAAACCAGTCAAGCACTTGACTGTGTCATGCGGCAAAGAAGATGATTTGGCTATAGTAACACAAGCCGAGGCATCCGCATGAATAACCTTTACATCATCATCGACCCATTGTATCAAAAATTGATGCAATGTAGAGGGGACACATCTATTGATATGAATCTAATCACGCTATAAAATCAAGCTATAACTACCGCGCACATCAGCAACAAAGAAAGCAGTAGCCATAATCTTGCTCCCAACGGTGAGCTCCATAGAAGCGACCTACTTAGCCTCAATAGGGTCTCCTCCTCCCACACCGTTCAAAGTCACGTTGGTTCGGATAAGCTCGTCATCGGCCTTACCTAGCTTTTTAAACAAATAATATGGCATTAGATTAATAATCGTATCGCCGTCTACAAGCATGCGAGAAATCGGTGTGCCATTGATATAACCTCTCACATAGAGAGGCTTCAAATGTTTCTCCGATTCCTCGGACTTCTCGAAGATAGCACTTTTTGGCCCAAAGTCAAATTGTGCCATGATCTCTTCTTCCTCTACCAAAGAGTAATTGAAAAGAGACAAGCAAATAGTGTCGATGTCCATACCTTCTTGAGGTGGTGTAGGCTCGTAGTCCAAGAGGTCGTCGTCGTCGAACTCAGACACGTCGACGTCTCCCGTCGGCGAAGGCACTGTAGAGTCCTCTCCCAAGACGGCATCGGTCAAACCAAGTGGTTTCGGAGTAGCATCTGCTTCCTCCGCCACCGATGGAGTAGGGGCCTCGGGTTCTTTAACCCTCCATTGCTTACCTTGAGTGACCATCGGCTTGATCTCGTTGAAGACCTTGTCCCTCTTCTTCTCCGCTTCCTCCTCTCGCATCTTCTGGAGGCGTAGCCTTTGGAGCTTACTCTTTTAAGTGTGAGTCAAGCTAGGCTGACACCACCTTGGTTGTGTGTACTTGGAGTATCTCTTGCTACTGTTTACTTCATGATCATGGGAAGCCTTTTTGACCGGAACATTTAAAGTGATCGGTCTTGTGAAGACTCTCGATTTTGACATCGATTGTGCCGATTTTCACGACACCTTCGGATTCACTCTCTTGATGGAAAAAATGGAAGGAGCAGATTCGGTACCTTGCTTCAGACGCCATTCTTGCTTAGGCGCGATGGTGGAGCTCCCTCCTTGACCCTTGATCGGTCAGAAATCCGTCCGATCCGAAGTAGGCATGGAGAGCCTTGTGAATGCATCTCTTCTCGGTCCTTTTCACCCCGATTGAAATGGCGGGTATGGCATCGGTGGAACGGGTATCGGTGGCATGAGCATCGGTGGTGCGGGTATCCATGGTCCCGTGTATAGATGCCATATCGAAAATGGTGGACAAGGCATAGGATAGAACCACGGTGGTGGCACTCTGAACCCCTGTGGAGGAGGCCCGTGCACATTCACGGTTGGCCTCATCTCTTTCATAGGTGGGCTGCTTCCCCTAGGTGGTGATCTTGGTTGCTTTATAGATCGATTGTTCAAATCGGTCTTTTGACTCTTGTACTTGGCCATAAGATGGTCGAAGGCGCTTTTGGGCCCATCTTCCGTTCTGTGGCCTTTTCTTGGTTTATCTTCCACTTGCCCACATCCGAATTCTTCAACTTGATCATCTTGGGCTGTGGAGCTTGCCCCTCAGGTCTAGAGCTTTAGATGGTGACTTTCAGAGGCTCTTGGCCATCGAGAGACTTCTCGAGCACCACCTTCTTAGAAGCTCCTTTCTCACCCGAAGAAATAGGCATCTCCTCTCCGATGATCACGTTCTTTCTCTTGGTTGTATCGGCTTGATAAAGTCGAATCAACACCTTGGGCTTGAGCTCTAGAGTGTTGACGGGGAAGAGGCCCTTATCGATCTGCATCTCTTTAAGACTCAATCGTCCCTCATTAATGGACCTGTCGATGGAAAATATTGCAGTCGTTAGCAGCATGAGAATAAGAGTTAGGCCATTTACAATATGCTCTACGCTTAATCTCATCCGCCGGAGATAAAGTATATGCAATCTTAATGTACCCATCTTTGTGTAGCTCATCAAATATATTGTCACACTTAGCCACATCAAAGGTGTATTTCACATCATCTTTTCGATTCTTATGAACCGGTTTGAGCGAATCACAAGCAAATAATTTGGCCTTAGAGAGCCAAACGAACTCGGTAGCCAAAATATCATTTGAATCATCATTGGAGCTATCTGAATCACATTTCACGGCGTGCACGCTACGACGGGTTTTATAATCATATTTTATTTCTTTGCTTCGGCTTTCTTGAGCTGAAGCCCTTTGTTGGAGGTGAGTGAGTGTGAGAAAATCGTACCCCTCTAACTTTTCCCTAAGGTGCGACTGTAGACCACTAAAAGCTAAGTCGGCTAAATACTTTTCAGAAATTGTTAAATTAAAACATCGGTTCTTAATATCTCTAAACTGCCGAAGATAATCAATGACGGGTTCCTCTTTCCCTCGCCGAACCGATGTCAAATGTGACAACTTTAATTCGTTGTCCTCGAAATAAAAGTGGTTATAAAACTTGTGCTCTAAAGATTCCCACATGTATATAGATCTCGGGGACAATGATGAAAACTAAGAGAAAGCGGTTTTGGTTAGTGATAAAGAAAACAAACGTACTTTTAAGGCCTCACTAAAACCCGCCTCTCCTAGTTGTGCTACATATTGGCTAACGTGTTCTCAAGTGATTTTGCTATCTTCACCATTGAATTTGACGAAGTCGAGAACATGCCATACAACGGAATATGGGACCGAATCAAAGTACGCGGGGTACGATTTTTGATAAATCTGGTCCCTTCTCTTGAGGTCTACCCCTAGCGTCTCACGAAATTGTTTGTTTAAATCCTCCTTAATGCGAGCCATACACTCCTTTATGTTTGCTATGTGTGGCTTAGTGGATGTGCCCGACGGTGAGGGATGTGTGCTTGTTTTCATGGCGCTAAACAATTCATTAGAAATAGGGCCATGAGGGATACTCGTACCACTTGGTGGGATAAGTGGTGTGTTATATGCGACGGTACGGTTGGGAGGAACAAAATTAGCCAATTTATTCAATCGGCTTGTGGCTGAATTGGGGATGCTAGTAATCGGCTCTACACTAGGGGAGACACAACCAAAGCATTCGTTTGCACATGCGACGAAAAACTAGTTTGTCCACTACATGAGTTCAACGGCATACCATATGGGGGTTGTTCTACATTAATAGTGGGCGCTGATGTACTAATAGGAGGACCTACATATGCAACGTGAGACGATGACGCAATACTAACATTATTAGACTTAGACATGTTCTCTTGAATCATGTATTGCATATCATTCGTTAAGACCTTCTTCATGTCGACAAAATAATATGAAAGGTCTTCAAAAGTAACGGGAGGGTGAGAAGATGTCCACATTGGCAGCACCCATGGCCGTGTCGTCATCGATGGCCGAAAGAACGGGCTCCTTCACTTGAGATCGCGCCTTGACGGTACTTCTTGAAACACGCTAAGTACTCCTGCAGCTCCCGCTCCTCGCGCGCCTTACGCGCCTCCTCGGGCTGGCATGATAATATTCATCGTGGAGATCTCAGAGTTTATGATGAAAAACGACGATTCAGTTTGTGCAACCGGAAACACTCGCTCCCCAGCAGAGTTGCCAAAAAGTGTGCTAACGTTGAAATGGATCCCGGACCAACACACCGCTCGCACGTCCGTGTGCGGGAACGCTGGTGTTTCTTCAACACCGGATTGGAGCAACACCTAGACAATCCCGCTTCGGGAGGGACCCCACAGGAGGAGGATTGTCTTAAAGGTGATCCGGGCTCGGTCAAGCCAGTCGGATCACCTTCAAACATCGCCGGGACGAAGTAAGAACAAAACGAGGGTCAAGTAAGGGCATTAGGGTTTGGAGAAGAACGAAAAATATAAGGCAAATAATATGATTGATTAGGATGATGCTTAACCGCCTATAGGCCTCTGTTTTATAGAGGTGGGATGGTCTTATCCCGCAGAGCAACTAATCTCACGAGTTAGGAAAGAAATTAGAATCAATCTGCTGAAAACTTTCTTAAATCGGCATTACCGAAGTCTCCAAAAAAAGTGCCGGATACTCCGATGACCGGAGTCTCTGATAAGATACCGAAGGTTTCTTCGTGTAATTTCGGGAACCCGAGAGGCCTACCGGACCCTTTGACATCGTGCCGGATACTCCGGTGGGCTAAATGCCTCAACTCGAGAGGGCTCACTAGACCCTTCGGCAGCATGCTGGATACTCTGATGGGCTAAGTGTCTGAACTCGAGAGGGCTCACCGGATCCTCCGGCAGTGTGTCGGATATTCCGATAGGCTAAGTGGCCAAACCTGAGAGAGCTCACCGGACACTCCGACAACGTGCCAGATACTCCGATGGCCCTGCGATTTTTAGGTGTCAACACTTAATTTAAATAATTTTATAAAATTCGTCAACTTTAACAACATAAAAATTACTACCATATATTCCCTCTGGTTAAAAAAAAGTTGTTTAGGATAATGTTTTAGTCAAACATTGGGAATATAAACTAAGTACAAATAGCTTTTAATATATTACGTTTAGGATTATGAAAATCATATGTCTTACAAAGTACTTTCATAAAAGTATAAATATGTGACTTTTTAATAAATATTTTTATAGAAAATAGAAATCAAAGTTATGCTTTAAAGATCGTGTCGTTGTTCAAAATGACCTTGTTTTGAAACGGAGGGAGTATGAAATATGTCTCATAATAAATGTAAAAATACAAGTTTAAATTCGAGTTTATACAAATCGTTAGTTCGCGGTAGATGATACTAAATCTATAAATGTAGTTATTTTTAGTGTGGAGGTAGAATCATTTTAAGACATAACTTTATCCTGACCTTTTATATAAGCATCTCAATATAGTATATGTGTCAAAAAGTAAGTTATTTTGGACAATAACACGGTCTAACTTTAACTTTTTATTTTTATAAATATTTATTAAAATGAGATATATATTAAAAAATTATTTTTAACCAAATCTAATCATATGCTTTTGCACAATTAGGAGCAGAGAATCCGCATATAATGGTAAGAAAATTTTTGAACCTAAATTTTCCTATAAAATTTAATTGATTATTTTTAAAATTTCTGTGAGACTGCGGCATTGCCTTAGACACATGATAACTCATGTCAGGAACAAAAGGACAACCAGACAAATCTTAGGCGTAAAATTAAACTACATGAAAGTAGACCAAGTCTGCTCCACCGATGTTACCGCAAACTCGGTTTTTGTTCTTCAGTGTCAGATCCATGCATGGATTTTCGCCTTGAAAGAACAGCAACGCTGTCGATCAGAAACGGACACGACGACGGCATCGGCATTACTCTGAACTTTAAAATCAATCGCGACGACTCAACAATGGCGCCATCAAAGAAGAACAGGGTGAAACAGCCGAGAGAGAGAGAGAGACAGATTAATAAAGTTAAACCCGCTCCGCTCGCCCGATACGAGAGCCACGACTCGCCGGCCGCGAGCTGAAGACGCGATAGATAGACGCCGGGGACGTCAAGGACGAACGACCAATTCCCAATTCCATACGCTACCAACAACGCGAGCGCTGTCGATCAGCGGCGGGTCACCGACTCACCGTCGACTTCCCGCTCCCGCGCACGGGCTTGGCCGTCCTCCACGGAGCAGCCTCAGAACGAACCGTGGAATTCGCGTCCTAGCCTCCTCCTATGGAACACTGCGCCGTGATGCCGGTGGTGTCTCACCCCGGACCAGATCGACGCCTGCGGCTGAGGACCGACCGACGTTTTACCCTTCATTCGTTCGCAGGCGTGTGCCTGTGCCGCCCTCGACGCATAGCCGCACGGATCAAGCAAGCGACCTTGGAGTGACAGTGAGGGAGCTGCAACGGAGTGTTCATGTTTCGTCACCTCTGTACCTATTGAAAACAGAGGATACGTCAATTCGCCCCTGTAGACTGTATTGCTTTCTCTCTCTCTCTCTCTCTCTATCTCCAACTTCTTAACTGTTTGGCTTCCTTGATTAGTTATGTTCATAACTTCATATGAGCGCGGCCAAATGATCGTTTTTTATTTTTTTGAGAAGCCGGCTCGACCCAATCTTTATGGGCTCTAGAAAGGCCGTACCTCGGCTGCCTCTGGTTAGAGCCCGAAAAATGTTCTCACGGCCCAATTAGTTTCCTTTCGTGATTTCTTTTGTTTTATTAATTTTTTTCCCGGTTCTTATATTACACTCTGCCCAAACATACGGAATGCTTTTTTGTCTGTTTGAACTAACATTAGTAATGTACAGTATACTCCTATAATTGACCACGGTGGATCCGGGGGACACGCTGACTAAGAACTTTTTGTTTTCCCGAGTCTTTCCCGTCTCCCATTTTCATCTTTTCCAAAGTTCCCCTCTTTTTCATAGTCTCCCTTTTAGTTGTACGGTGCATCGTCATACAATGCTTTATTATTGGACCAGAATGACTTGGGTTGACTCAAAAAACGGCAGGATTTTAAAGCAACAACTCACACCGAAATTGCGAGGAGGTCTCATGTAGAACAATTTAACTTTGCGCACTCTGCTAACTACTACACTCCGGTTCACAGAAGAATGGTTTAGGACAATGTTTTAGTCAAACATTAGGAATATAAATTATAAATAACTTTTAACATATTAAGTTTAAGATTATAAAAATTATATGATTAGATTTGTCTTACAAAATATTTTCATAAAAGTATAAATATGTCACTTTTTAATAAATATTTTTATAGAAAATAAAAGTCAAAGTTATGCTTTTGAGACTATATCGTTGTCTAAAACGACTTTTTTTATGAACCGGATTAGTACTCCCTCCAGTCTGAGTCTTAAAAAGAAGGATTTTCAGTACTCCCGATCCGGTCTCAGCCACAAAGCACAAGTTTAGTCTCAGCCACAAAGCACAAGTTTAACTCTTATTTTCTATAAAATTATTTATTAAAAATAACATATCTATGTTTTTATGAAATTTTTTCAAGACAAATCCAATCATAAGAATTTCACATGTCTAAATTTAACAAATTAAAATTATTTATAATTTATATTCCTAATATTTAACCAAAACATTGTTCAAAATAACTTTTTTTTAGCTGGAGTAGTATCTTATTCCTGCCAGCGTGCCCTGCTTACCTTAATTATATTCTAAACCTTTTCTTTTCTTCATTTTGTGCTGCTTACAGGTTTTGTACCACGCTCCTCATAAGTTGGTCTGATTGTACTTGTTTACGCTTATTTTTCAGCTAGATTGGATCCGTTTCTATACTAGTATTATTATTTTCAAAAAGTACAGGAAGAGCATCGCTCCTACTGATTGCTCAATATTACTATTAATAAACAATACATGAAGTGTGTTTTATTACCTAAGTGCCTACGTAAAATGCTCACGTCATAGATTCTGATGTGTGCTGATTCCTATTCTAGGCAACCACCGAGGGGATATTTATTTTCTGCGTTTAGCCTATGGTGACGAAGATGCGATGCTACTATGTGTGAATTACGTGCAAACAAAAGCTCGTTCAACTTTGGCCATGGTGACAAAGCAGCTGCCAGGTGGTCATGCATCTTTCTATGAAGAGAAAGGGAAGTTCAGAAAGCAGATGTGGGAGTAGCATTGAACCTGTGAGCAGGATCCTTCTGCGTCAGTGTTCAAAAGCTCCTCATCGGTATGAATGGAGAGACTGATACATGATCATGCACATCACAGCCAACGTTATGGCTCTTTTTCATCAGCATGCAAATGGTTGCGATTAGTACTACACATTGCACCCATTCCCCCCTCCCCACCCCCCCTCCCACACCCAAAAAAGGTCATGCTATCTAAAATAATGGACGATCATTTCGCAGAGTACCCTAATACATACTAATACCTCTGTTCTAAAATAAGTGTTCATTTTGATTTCCTACCATTTAGCTTTGATCAATGATTTCTATATATTTGATTAATTTTAAAAACTCAATATTTGTATTTTTAAATTCATCATAAGAAATACTTTTATAATATATATTTTTTATATATTAAAATTAATTTATATTTATAGAAATCATTGATAAAAATAGATTTGACTAAATTCAGATGTATACGGATGGAGTAGAGATGAAAGTGGGTCAACTAGCGAGGTGACATTTATTGTAAAATTTATGGGTTACTACACGAGTTCGTAGATCAACCCACTTAATTACATCCCTATAGTAAGACGGTCTGTAGCCTAATATACACTCTTGCTCTGTAATGCATGCCTAGGAGAACAAGATGAGTTATATTACTACTACACATATATTTAGGCCAAAAGTAGGTTCGTGAACGTCTATCCATTAGCAGCTCCTAAGTGGTCGTTAAGCTCCAACAAACTCAGCTCATCTATCTTGACACAAAACAGTCATAAAAAAACCTTAAACTACTTCGCAACGGCGCCACGTGACGGTTCATCCAAAAGAAATCATCAGCAAGAGACCAGATTAGAAGCTTCATCCACGAACTGCTTTTCCATAAACAAGCTCAGCTTCTTCAAACCTTTCACCCAACAGTTCTCCGTGCCGCTTATTCAAGTGTCGGTTTGCTTGTCTGTGGCCAGCGCACTGACCCTTAATCTGTGACCGCCGAGCCAACTAGCGATCAGCCAACCTTTTCTTACATGCTTAAAGAATTATTCTTTGTCGACCCAAAAGCACGTCTCCTGTCATATTAACCTGAATCTTGAATAAAAAATAAAAAGCTTGATTTTTTTTATAAAAAAAAAGATTTTGCCCGTGAGTGATCTCGACCACTACTACCTGAAAATTGTTGTGATCCAGCTGCATGCAGGAACATGCAGAGAACTTTCAGAGCTTGCTCTTTCTTTCATGTCGCTGTACAGTACCCAGTCTTGACTGTTCACACAATCTGTAGGTGCCCCGGCCATTTATATATATAGGGCCGGGAGCTATTGTGCTGATCAACAGCAGATACACTGACCATGGGCAACACCAAGGTTTACGCCACCGTGGTGCTCATCCGGCTGATCTACGCCGGCATGCACATACTCACCAAGGCGGCCTTTAACGAGGGCACCAGTACCACCGTCTTCGTCTTCTACCGGCACGCCGTCGCCGCCGTGTTCTTGCTGCCCTTCGCCTACTTCCTTGAGATCAGGTAGCCACTCGACCAGCTTCCTGTTGCCCTTCGGCTACTTCCATGCTTAACTGCAAGCTGTTGAAGAGAAGAGCTGATCATCATCTGGCGTTCTAATGTTTGCAGGAAGGGACCGGTGCCACCCTTAAATTTCAAGCTCACTCTCAAGATATTCGTTCACGCCTTCTACGGGTATGTTGATGTTTTATGTCAGTCGAGTAGAATGTTCTGTTCTTCTTCAGCATAAATGGAAATATTCTGATGCGTTATGTCGCTGATGCTGTGCCGGTTTGTGAGTTGCGTTCCTTTCCTCAGGATGGCCGGAACGATAAACTTGTACAGCATTGGCCTGAACTACGCTTCGGCAACGTCTTCCTCCGCCATCTTCAACATCGTACCGGTGGTCGCCTTCATCTTGGCCGTCATGTTCAGGTCAGACAGACAAGTACTGTAAATTAGAACCGATAAAAACCCATTTTGTTTCTGTTTCTGTTTCTGGATCTCTGAAACAAGCTAGTGTGCCACTGCACTGAACACTAACTCCGCTTCCACCACAGGATGGAGACCCTGAACCTGAGGAGCAACCATGGCATGGCCAAGGCGTCGGGCATACTCCTCTGCATCGGCGGCGTCATCGTTCTGGCGCTGTACCAGGGCCCCGATCTCAAGTCCCTGAACCACCACCAGCTCCTCAGCCACCACGCGAGTGGCGCCTCCGCCGCCGCGCAGGAGCATTCAAAGAAGGACTGGGCGCTGGGGATCTTCCTGATGACAACGTCGGTCGTGATATGGTCCTTGTGGACGGTGCAACAGGTAATTTGATTTTCGATTTTTGTTTCTCCGCGCCAACGGTGGCAGTGAGTGATGTTGCTGATCCATGTCTGTCATCAGGGACCGTTGCTGCTGGAGTACCCTTCCAAGCTCCTGAACACGACGCTGCAGTGCGTGTTCGCGAGCATGCAGTCGTTCGTCGTCGCGCTCGTCCTGGAGAGGGACTTCTCGCGGTGGAAGCTCGCCGGCGGCGTCAGCCTCGCCTCGGTGCTCTTCACCGTAAGCACAACCTTCTATCCGACTAACCAGTCAGTTAGGCGATCAGGATCATTTCACGCCCTGTAGTCACATTTGCGGACGCTGACGCTGCTTCCGTGGTCGTTCCATGATCAGGGCATCGTGGTCGCGGCGATCTCGTACTACCTGCAGATCTGGGTGATCGAGAAGAAAGGGCCGGTGTTCCTGTCCATGTCGATGCCGCTGAGCCTCGTCTTCACCATGGCCATCGCCTCGTTCGCGCTCGGCGAGGACGTCAGCCTCGGGAGGTAACGCTCACGTCACGTCGCACCGTGCACACACCAACCGATCATGCGTCCCGTCTCGCCTCCTTTTGACTTGTGCACGGCCGCCGCGAGTGGCGCGGTGCACGTCGTCCGCGAGAGGCCTGCTGTCCTGTTCTTAGATGCTTCATTACACTTACACAGTGACAGCGCACTGAATTTACCTGGTGATCTATCTCTCTCCGCGTTGCAGCGTTATCGGCAGCGTTCTGCTCGTAGCCGGACTGTACGCCGTGCTGTGGGGCAAAACGAGGGAGGAGGAGCAGATGGCCGACCACGACGCGCCGAGCAGCTCCGACGACGCCGACGTCGAGAAGAGCGCGCCGGCGGCGCCCGGGAGCGAGAAGCCCCCCGCCGGCGGGACGGCGCGCGACGTGGCGGCTGACGCCAAAGTCTGACGTACGCGTGCATGCGACGTCGCGAGCTTCGAGCACGCTGGCGGCTGGCCGCCACGGGTAGAAAGGACGGACGACGTGATGCCGTAGGATCTCCACCCCCCCCCCCCCCCGGTGGTCGTGCGATGGCGGCGGAAAAGGGGAGGATGCGATCGATGCCCGGCCTGTCTGTCATCACGAAGCGATTCTTCGGCTCGTGAGGGCCACGAATATGCGAAAGCACCACTGTACCATATATTGTTTATGTTTCAACGATCAGCATCGCGAGAATGTGAATCTGTGCTAATGTTCCAGTGCATGATAGCATCTGCTCTTTTACTGTGTGCCATCTAAAGACGCACTTGACTTGTCTGCCATTTTGGGACGGGTAGCGCTGTAGGCCTTGGTGCTGGAAGCCTGGAACTATAGTTGTCCAAACAGGCTGTGCTTGATGAACTGGCCCGTAGCATAAAGGAAACGGTCCGGCCCAAGTGTGGCACGGACCATTGCTAATCTGATCCCTGCTAGCATGATCTAGTCCACGTGCCATGCTTGAGCCAGCACTTAGGCCCACGGAGTGGCACGACGCGACATGTTTAAGCGGATGTCCGATGAGACCTATTAACAGTACAGAATGGCTCGGTAATTTTAACCATATCCGATTCTGTTGATCATATAAAAGGCTTCTTCCCTTCACCTCCCCTCCCTCCCCCCTCCACGTCCTAACCCACATCACTTCTTTTGTTCCTCTCCCCTCCTAGTCCCCGCCAACATCGCTTTCTGCGCAACTCACCTCTCGCCCACCGTCCCTCCACCGCGGTGGTCACCACAACTTTGCTCCCCTCCCGACCGCCACCACAGCCGTGTGTGCTGCCGGCGGAGTGCCACCCACCTCTGCAGTACCTTGAAGTTGTCCTCCTCCGACAGCACCGGGAGGGCAAGGAGCAATACTCGCAGGGGGGTTGTTTGTTTGTGACAGTAGTTTGGTGGCCGAGGCAGGAGTGGATGGCGGCACTGGTCAGCAAGCGAATCCTCGGCGGGTGGGTAAGCGCTGAGTTCGCCCCATAACTCCACCGGGGACATGGCATTGCCGCAAGTCGGGAGGGCAGAAGGCCACGGTGGATGGCACTGGATGGGGGTGGACTCAAGGGTGGGAGTGCCGACCAGCGGAGAGAGAGAGGAGCGCTGGCGACTCAATCGTCGTGCTTATCGAGCAGGCCCAGCACGATTAAACAATTTCGTGATGTTTCATAGCTGCAGTTTGAGATCATGGGCTGGTACGACATGACCCGATAATACAGTGTGTCAGACTGGCCCGAATGTAAACGTGTTGGGACTTTTTGGCCTTGGGCCGTGCATGCCGGATGTCTCGTTTGGACAAACACTGTTGAACCGCCCGGGACCGACCGTAGCGTGTCAAGGGCCTGCGGAATCAGAGCACGAACGGCGTCTTGACTACCTGATGATCGCCATTTTATTTGCTCTCAGAAAAGAGTTTACGGTGGAGGGAACAAACGGCAGCTATCTGCTTCTTAACTTTTGAGACCCTTTGCTTGATCGCGCTGAAAATTCTTCCATTTTCCAGGTGATCAAGTCACGTTCATGTGTCTTTTCTTGTGCCCTCGATCATCTACTGACACCCTGATCTTTGTCGTCAATCGATAATCTTTGCGCAGAAAACTCACAAACATGAACTGGTTGGTATAGGCCAGGCCACGACTGAAAGCTACTCCTACCACCTACTGAGATTACATGAACGAAAGATCGATACCGACCAACCAAATCCTCTGCTTCACTTCAGTCTAAGCACACACCCAGGGCAACCCCTGCCGTACCGTGGCTAACGGTTTTCATGCATATTTATTTCGTGCTGTTCATCAGATACTCCCTCCGGTGGGAGTGCACGCATAAAAGTGTCTCCACCCGCAGCCATTTCTCTTCCAAAGATTGAAAAGATCCGCGCAGTTTTCCAAACCACCAGGTCCACCAGATCAAAAACCCCTGAACAAGCAAGCTCAAAGCAGAGCAATTATAAGCACAGTGATCCATTGGCCGGTCGCAGTACTTGCACACAGATGTCATCTGTGATGCGCCAAGCACCAGCAGGGTGAAGTGAAGCTAGGCCAAGAAGAAGAAGAAGAAGAAGGCGGCATGACGGAGGCGAAGGCGAAGGCGAAGGCGCGGGTGAGGAAGCGGCACTGCCTGTCATGCTGCGTGGTGCTCACCATCCTCGTCAGCCTCGGCGCGCTGGCGCTGGCCTTCTACCTGGTGTACCGTCCCCGCCCGCCGCGCGTGGTGGCGACGCCGGTGGACGTGACGGTGGACGAGTTCGCGCTGCTGCCGCACCCGGTGCTCCGGCTCTCGGTGGGCGTGCGCGTGGTGGTGAACAACCCGGGCAACTCGCCGTTCCGGTACGGCCCGACGCTCGGCCCCGTGACGTACCGCGGCGAGCCGGTGGGCGAGACGCTCGTCCCCGCGGGCGAGATCGACGCCCGGTCCACGCGCCACGTCGAGCCCGACACCGTCGTCGACGGGGTCAAGATCGCCGAGAACCCGCACTTCGCCAGTGACGCCGTCGCCGGCGTCCTCCCGTTCGTCGCCGTCGTCAGGATCGTCGGCAAGGCGCTCGTGCTCCGCACGTTCGAGGTGCCCGTCACCGTCAAGGTCGTGTGCTTCGTCAGGCTGTACGTGTTCCACGGGGAGAGCAGCTCACGGTGCGTCTCCGACGTCCGCACCGGCGGGTCAGCTGGCGGCGAACAGGGCGGCTCGCACTCGCAGCCGCGAGGATACCAGGAAGGATCGCCCTCGCCGCCGCGAGGAGCCGGGGCGGCGGGATACCCGGAAGGGTACGCGTTCGAGCATGATTGATTAGGTGGTTCAGTTCACGGTGCCCGTTGTACACACTCGCGTCGAGTTCCGTTTCAGCTGTGTACTAAACTGGAGTATAGCACACTACACTACACACGACGTCGACTCAGAGTGACAAGATTATTACTACATGATTATATATAAAATAGTCCGAGTGCCCGTCCTTCGTCACGAGCAAAGCAACATTGATGCAATTTTTTTCCCGAAAAAGTAATATAATGCATTTTCACTTCGTTATGGACAAGAAAACATGACACAATTTCTATTAAGTATATACAAGTTCTGATACCCATGCTAATGCTACGTATAAAAATATTAACTTAAAAAATAATATATTAACATTAAAACTTAAAATTTTTTATTCTTCACCATAAATTAGCGGATGGATGGCATCAGCGGGAAGTGATTTACCGGATGACCCGAAATAAATTTGTTTTGTTTTTCTCTGATCTCATATATTTATTTCGAGTAGTTGAATTTTATTAACTAACAATGATCCTCGTGGGACTAAGATATGGAGATTTGAAAGAGCTTCTCTGTTATATTTGTAAGAGGGCGTCTGTGAGTAGATTTTATCCGTTAAATTTGTATAAAAAAAAAGATAACTCTGAGTGTACTTTTTGTATGCACATAGTTTAACATATTTATTGAGGATGTTTTGCTAGGTGTACGTAGAAAAAAACTGTACTTTAAAAAAAAAGTAGAGATAAGTATGACAACTTATATTAAAATAAGCTGAGCTACAGAAAAATAAATTTACACGATACTTACTCCAATTTAACTTTTGCATGATACTTTTTAACTTGATTGAAACTAAAATTAAACCTAACTGAATAAATAAAGAGTTAGACTGCATCGTAGGGTTTCACCGCTTGCTCATATCTAGGTAGGTTCTGATGATAAAAAGTAACATGTAATGTTTAAACAGTTTCGAGCAAGAAAAGTATTGTAGCAACATGTATCTCTTATTTTCTCTTTTATGATTAGGATTTTAGTTGAAGTGTGACAGAGATAGAGAGATAGCAGCAAATTGAGTTGTAGCTACGGGTGTCAGAGTCACCACTCAACGTTGCATAAATGTTAGGCGTCTTTGACAGAGACGGCGACACGCCAACGCTATAGGAGTTGAGTTACCGCAGAACTGTGCGGAGGTGCGGGGGTTTAGAAGGGTCTAATAAAAAAACGAATTTCAAAACGAACAGAGATGAATGAATCTACTGTTCTTTCTAATATTAGCGATAGAATTTTAGTGATAGAATTTATGATACTAAAAATAGAGCTACAATTTGTGAAAAAATAAGATAAGACAACATCTACAAACTATTAGGAGAAGCGATAGTGCTGCTAAACTCCCTTGATTATGCTAAACATCGTCTGGATCCAAGACGCTATATTTTGTTGGTTCGCCGGGGACCGTTCCCACTCGACGTCCATGTCTACCGGGGAAGCACACAGACAGATCGCAATTGAAAAATATTGGTCAACTGGAGTGACATGTACTCCCATTCGATCGACTGAGAAAACTCGTAGTCAATGTAATAACCACAGCAGATTAAACTGTCACACGCTGCCTGGTCAGCTAATTAGTTTCTAAGCATTGGAGTCGACTTCATGATCACCAACAATAATCCAAAGAACACCAGCGAGCAAAGCGACCGCACAAAACAAAGATATCTGAAATTCCGGTGAAACTTCTCCTGTGACATATGGCCGCCGCGCGCGCTCTTCCTTCAGACTTTCACCATTGACCTCCGGAAACCAAGATCAGCAGGCTCTCCAGGATAGATGGGGAAG
This sequence comes from Zoysia matrella, assembly GCA_001602295.1. NCBI lineage: Eukaryota > Viridiplantae > Streptophyta > Magnoliopsida > Poales > Poaceae > Zoysia > Zoysia matrella. The sequence continues at coordinate 75,241 of BCLG01001574.1, read as the reverse complement.
AAGAAGCCCCTCCTGGTCTGCTGCGCCGCGGTGGTGGCCGTGATCGTGATCCTGGCCGCCGTCCTCGTGGCGCTCTACTTCACGCTGTTCCGGCCGCGGACGCCGCGGGTGGTGGCGACGGTGGCGGGTGCGGAGACCTCGGCGTTCGCCGTCGTCCCGCCCGCACTCAACCTCACGTTCCACGTCCAGGTCACCGTGCACAACCCCAACCGCGCCGCGTTCCGGTTCGGCGACGTGGCCACGGCCGTGCGGTACCACGGCGCCGACGTGGGCCGGTCGATGGTGCCCGCGGGGGAGATCGACGCGCGGGACACGTACACGGTCGTCGCCGCCGTCGAGGTGGACGCCGTGAAGGTAGTCTTCACGCCCTACTTCCTCACGGAGGCCCTCGCCGGGGTGCTGCCGTTCCAGACGGACACCACCGTGGCCGGCAAGGCCGTGGTGCTCGGCACGTTCAAGATCAGCGCCTCCGCCGAGGTCGTGTGCGACGCCAGCGTGTACCCGCTCAGGAACAACGCCACCACGGAGTGCAGAACCACCGTCCGTATACGTCGGTTGGTAGAGTAGAATTCGTACAGTATATTATACGAGTATGTATAATAAGTTGTTGCAAACGTTCCTAGTATATTTGTTTAGAGGATATTTTTGGAAATGTTTAGAAGATATTAATAATTGACAGACAAGTGGAGATTGCTCTTTTGTTCTTGGTTCTGAACAATTCGACCTGAACTCAAAATCAGAAACCGAAAGAAAAACGAGAGATGGGTTCATGTTAAAATGGAATTGAGGCTGCGATCGAAGCTAAAGCACACTAGTAGCCGGGGCCTTGTGTTGGTAGCTTCGGACAAATCTATTCTGCGGAGGAAACGGGGCAATTTTGCTGTGAAGCCAGTGCAGATAATCCTAACGATAACAGAATAAAAATTGGATCAGCTGAAGATTTAGAACGGTCCTCACAGAGAAAGGTATATACTGCCACGTCCTGTTGCGCCCACAGCCGTCGCTAGATATGTACTACTATTATTTTTGACGTTTTAATTATGTATTGAATCAAACATTAAAAACATAAATTACAAATATTTTTAAAGTGGTTAAGTTTAAAAATGTAAAAACTATACAAATAGATTGCATCTCTTCCGTACGACTTTTACTTAAATCTCAGAACGAGCAAGTAGCAATCTCTTCAATGCTGACATGACTTTTTAATATTTATGGATATCTATAAATTTTTAAGCAGCTTGGTTGCCTCAGACATTCAAGAAAGACTTCCTCTGTAGCCTTTTTTACCAGTTCAGATTGAATGTGCTGAACTGCTCCTTTTCAATTCTACGGCTAGATTTGGGTAATGCAGCACCAAGCCTGTGCGGCACCGCATTACAGTGACAACTGACCATAGAAGGTACACGAGAACAAAGCTGAACAAGCATTGCAACAGATTACCTCGCTAGATTAGCAGAGGCCACAAGGATCCACTGTATTATTTTGACACAGCAAAATAGTGAGGTCCCTTGTTATACCATATGTCTAGCTCCACCTGTCAAACCCATTTTCCCCCTGTTTCATATATAGATTATCAAGAATCCTACCCGGGTATAACAAAATAATGGCTCGCCAGTGCATCCGTGAAATCTTGAGGCCGCGTCCAAGGATCTATCTTTCCTTTTACAGTTAAATGTTTTTTCCTAGCTCAACTTTCTTCACCAGCCTAAGTGTGTTGTGGAAGATGGAATCCAGTATACCAGCAACCTAGAATTTAGGTTCATTAGTCAATCTCATTTGATGGTCTTGAATTATGAAGGTATAAACAGGAAGGTGTTCTCACCGTGAAGACTCCACCAATAATAGCACAGACATTTGTGATAAAATGAGAGAAAGATTTTGGAACTTCGGTTACCAAGACCTGATGATAAGAGACATTTCAGAAGAGGGTATAGACTATAAAAAGAACAACTTCAGCAAAGAATAAATACTATGGGATGCCAACCTGCATGGGAGAAGGCTCGTAATGGAATTTAACAACAGGAACATAGAAGCTGTGCACTAAGCTACTGTGTGCCGTGTATTCATATTCTTCGAGCAGTTTCAATTCCTTTGAGGACCTCAATGATACAAGCTCAGTCTTCACCACTTGTAGGTAATGCTCAATCTAAGAAAGACAGCAACAAAAAGGGCTACATAATTACACAAAAATAAGAAGTATAGGAGCTGAAAATCACTAGTCTTAATACACATCTTGACAAGAAGAACTTACAGTAACATTAGCATTTACATCACCGTGCTTGACAATGTAAGACTGACCAGCCAACCTATCATGGTGTCCACCAATATGTGGAGCTAGTCTTTTAAATTCATAAAGCATCTTCATCGACAGTTTTTTACCAAATGAGAACTGTGTCACGTAGTGAGAAACATTTATCTGGGACGGATCAAATGAGTGTGATCCAGAGCGAGCTGAGATAACAACACTCCCAGGAACCTGCAAAACAGGAACAAACTATTAGAGACAGAAAAGGCATTTTTCAAAGAGCACAGAAATGAGTTCATGCATGTTATAATCTATCTTTACCCTTTTGACACGCACAAAGCCTTCTATTCTGCATCCACCAGCCATTGGAGCAGGGCGCTTTGGATGATCAATAGTTTTATTAGATTTAGCTTCCAGAGCAAGCACATGGGCCTCTTTTGGAATGTTTGCGACATAAGTTTCCATTGCCTGAGGTTAAAAACATTATAACAGAAGAATTTACATAAGAATTTAAACCTGAGAAACAATAGATAATGTAGATTAACAGCAGACGAAATGATTTGGAACAAGGCTCCATATGTTAATGTGTGGAATATAGCATCATTAACAAATTTCCCAGATAAATTAAGTCAAATCAGGAAAAGGGATCGGTGACCCGGTAATCCATAACTTACAGCAACTAAACTCTCAGTGTCACGGTTCCCATAGTATGATTCATGATCATGGTGACCTTGATTCTCCCTGCATAAAAGTGAATTTGGTTTTATGGAATCAGATTGATATTGACACAAGTGTGACCCAAAACATTGTTTGCAGTCAAACTTGTGTCCATGTAAGCTACTCAAACCAAAAAGGTATCAGAATAAAATATACAATAAACTGTGCTTACTTGATATCAGACCCTTTATGGAAAACACGAATGGATGGGTAACCTTGTATATGGTGCCTGCATTTCATATATATGAAAACAACGAAAAGATTGTTCCAAGAAACTCATCAATTCCATGATGTGAAACAAGTAAAAAAGGGTTAGCATGGTGCATCATGGTGCATGTAGCTCCTGCTTGCACAGAGTCCAAGGAAGGGCCCAACCACTTTGGGTCTCTTGTATGCAGCTTTTCCCTGGATTTCTGCAAGAGGCTGTTTCCAGAACTCGAACCCGTGACCTCATGGTCACAAGGCAACAGCTTTACCGCTGCACCAAGGCTCCCCTTCTATGGATGTGAAACAAGTGACTGAAATGACTACTGACTTTTCCTTGTAAATAAGACTTATTATAACCGATGCGCAGCTTATGCAGCACCACCGAAAAGAAGTCCAAGCTATCTATCCAAAGATGATTAGTATATCCAGGTACTGTTTAACTACTTTTTTTCTGTTTACGAATATATTCAGAGATCTGGCATTCACAAATGAAGATCAGAAATCTGAGAGGGTACTAGGTGCAAATCTGGGTAGTGGAACAGGAAACAGCAGCCAAACACCAGACAATTAGCACAATCCCGCTTATTGTCCAGAAACACAAAACATATAATTAGAAAAATTAAGAAAACCATTATTTTTGGTTGTTCATCAGAAATATATCACATATAACAAACAAATGTTAACATGATTGACCGAGGCTTAGTTCCTGAAATATAATTCTCAATGAAAATAAATCCAGATGTAGTGAATACAACAATATTCCAATAGAAGGGTATAATATTGTAAATGTTTTAATGAGGACGGCTCATTGACATCATTTTCTAGATTGTTATATCATCGCAATGCTACTTTTTCAGGGAAATTAATAACCAACTAAGAACATTTATCTGGATACATAAACAGCAATAAATTGTAATACCCTATTGCATCATACTCATTTCAATCGCGTTGTTCTGAATTAAAGTTGTCAATAGATATGACTGTACATACCTCCTACATAAGTCTATTTCCTCAGTGCAGTCAACCTTGCCAAGAAGGATTCTGCCATCCATTTCAGGGTCATATCTGCACATGAAAAAAAAGCTGATGACATCAATAATCAGTGTAAATTGCAATACATTAGGGACTTAAAAAAAGACAGCCCGGTGAAGGGTTTGACCACTTTTAGTCTTTCGTACACAGCCTTTCCGTGAATTTCTACAAGAGGCCTATTCTGAAGTAAATACATTATGGACTATAATGAGTAAACTATTTACCTTTCCTTCATTATATTCGCAGTCTTCTCCCATGAAGGTTTCTGAAGAGAACATAGTGTGATAAGAAACATTACAAGATATTCCATTTATTTTAATAGAAAATTTCTGCAGATCTACTTCAATTGGCATAAAAACGTCAAAAGTAGAGCATGGACAAATTTAACCATAACTAAAATGCTGTATTGTAGCTAAATGAAGGAACTAAATTAAGGAATGAAGGGAGATGAATTCTTACCAATCGATTGCTCCAATAACACCAGGGAGCATAAAAGTTGACAACCAAAACAGGATACCTGAAACAAAAACAGAAGTGCCGTAGTATCAATTGAAGCAACACAAATAATCAAATACAAGAAAAAAAGAACAAAATGTTGCATGAAGTATCATGTAACTATCTGAACAGAAGAGAGAGTTAAGGGTGTTTGTCATAAAGAATTTGGCCATATTAGTTGGAGCTGCAGAGACGATACATCTAGACTGCTCTATAAATATGACAACAAATAATGGTAATGAATAGTTATGAACTAGTTGGTTAATGAATGATTCTAAGATGCAAACTTACTATACTTTTGAAGTTTAACCAAGGACTGTAGATATATAGGTTACTGGGTACTTACTGGTGCGAATAGCTATCAAAATTGTGTGACGACAAGGCAACTGAACCATCACCATGGTCCTCTTCAACGTCATCTCCATGCTTACTAACAGTGGGAATAGGACCCGAGTGGAATTCAGATCCAGTTGGTACCAAATTTCGATCAATTGAAAACTTGCGAACGGTTTTTGATATGTTCAATCTGTTCTGCATATGATATTAACAGAAAATTAAAGGTGATCATGCAGAGCTTGCATCTCTCTTCTTTTTTTATGGAATCAAAACACATAAGATGGCTTTCATTCTCCCTACTTTGTAATTACTTTCAAAGAAAAGAAATGAATTATTGTTATACTTTCAAAGCTAGAAATAAAAAGAATAGCATAGGGCACAACATAAAGATTTAAACTTACTGTTCCCAGCACATCACTGACATCAACTGATGCGAATTCACAAGAAAGTGCAGGAAAGCTGTAAACCACAAAGGAGGCTAGTTAACATTACGTTATATCTGTCTTATGATGGCATATACATTGTCCAACATTAGAAAATTATTGTTAACTGATATTAGCAGAGCATTTGTAAATTAGGACACCAACTCTGTAATTTGTAACCCCTGATGGAAAGGGCAACAGGCAGCAGTGTTTTGTGTGCAAACAGTAGATGCATATATTTAAAATGAAATTAACTCTGACCGAACTGATACTTATAGATCTTACCTCATATTAAAATCTATCCGTAAGAACTCCCCATCAGGACTTCTATCAACAATCACAGTTGTGGTTGTATTGACTGCTAAGTAACTGCTTAACTCCTGAAAATAACAATAACAGCTATTCAGTTGATACGTTGATGTTACCCTTTAAAGAATATAAGGCTACAGAAGTCTTATATTCAAATAAAAATCTGCTTGACATCTTTATTGTTCAAGCTCTGGCAAGTCCATTAATTTGTGATATTCAAACAATTGGATCCATAGAGACTAAATACATTTGGATAGACAATTTAACAGACTTTCAATGCTTACTACATCATCATCGACAATTTTCAAGCAAAACGAGCTCAGTGCCACTGTGGAATTATCAGAACACAACGTGAGGAATGTAAACTGGCAACAGTACAAAGCTATGCTATGGAAAGCCAAATGGCAGAAGGTAAATTTCCATTTAGTTTAAGATCACTGATTGGGAGATGAAACTGATCTGAAGTCTGAGTTTTATCATATGCAGAACAACAAAAAGCTCATAGTGAGTAACATAAATATTTTGCAGGGGTGTATTTCACGGCAGAAGAAGCTGAAAATGAGGCGTACCATTCCAAACAGAAACACCATAGCTAGTGCTGCTATAATAGATAATCCAGCACCAGATAATGATGCTTCAGTCAAATCCCTAGGGATTTTCCTGTAAAACCGAAAAGAAATCATAAAACACTTATATTGTAATATACAAAAAGAAAAGTAAAACTGAGACCCTATAAAAAACCAGCACTTATAAATGAAACCTAGGTAGCACATTTTGAAAGTTAGTTATTTTTAATCAAATGTGTCTATATATATGTACCTTAAAGATAGTATCGACTTCTGAGCCATAGCAAATCTGATACACAATGAAGTGCAACCCAACCTTATACAGTACTCTCTCCGGTTTTAAATTATTGACGCCGTTGACTTTTTACATCAACTTTGACTATTCGTCTTATTCAAAAAATTTGTTCCAATGTGTAAAATTATTAGTCGTGATTTAAATTCCACTAACGATAAATCAAATAATAACAAAGTTTTACACATTTGAACAAATTTTTTGAATAAGACGAATGGTCAAAGTTGAAATTAGAAGTCAACGGTGTCAATAATTTAAAACCGGAGGGAGTACATTACTTAAGCATAGTTTGGATATAGTAAGACTGAACACAAACACATTTCATTGCATTGTGAAATACCCAACTTTTAAAATAGTCTCACCACCCACAAACAGAGCTGTCACTTCACCCACTGTAACTCACATCGGTCACATTCGTCATGACTTGCTAAGTAAAGAGCGTGCACTGGCATGTGGAAGTTAGTCAAATGAGAAGTTTTCAGAACCAGACAAAATAGTTCAAGGGAAACAGGGGATTTTACTCCCTAATCCAAAACCGTCCGACAAGCTCATAAATTAAGCTTCTGATTAACGGCACACCCGGGTCAGAGTGCAAACATGTTGTCCATCCCAAAGCACAAGTCCAAAATGAAATCTAGCATCGGACATTGAAAATTGCAGCGGTTCATTCGCCGCAATGTGCACGGCGCGTCCGCGGCCATCCAGGACTCGCTCTAACCCTCCAACACAGGGCATTACGACAAGATCACTCTCTACATTCATCTAACCACGGCGACTACGTCATGGACCAAACCCACCCCTGATCAGGCGAGTCTCGCGAATCAGTCAAATAACTCCCGCACGGCGGAAACATCCCCAACGGAGACGAGGACCGAGTACTGGGTAGATCCGGGAGGGCACCTGTAGAAGTCGACGGACTTGAGCTTGCTGGAGATCATGGCTGCTTACGACGCTCAGATCTGCGGCGGTCGCCGCGGTATAGGAGCAGGGAGATCCGGGGACGGCCGAGCGAGGAGGAAGGAGGCGAGATTTTTGTGGGGGTTCTTCGTCCTTCGCCACCGCCGCCGTCTCGGGGATCTCTCAACGCCCGGTACGAGCACCCCGCACCGACCTCGTGCCTTCACGAGTCACGGCGCCTGCTAAAGACGGCAGGTGATTTTATTATTATTAAGAAGCTATATTCATAATCTGCCACTAAATGTTCACACAATTCTTTGTTTGTCATTTATTATTTCTGAATGGATACGAAGAATTTTTGGCATAAAACTATGGTACATAAATGGAGAATTGTTACTTTTTCTTTTTTTCTCGAACAATTTTTTAAATACATTTAATGATAAAGTAAATCATACTAATGAAATATATAGTATTATTACAATTTTAAAATTGGCAACGGCAATTAAAAAGTGATGGAGTATTTTTTTTTTATTCATTTATCCTACAGCTCAGTAATTTGATTATGTTTTCTTTGGTAATTTTTGTTTTTCTCAGTAATTTTGTTTCAATTACTTCATTAATTTTCTCTCCTACACTAGTTTTGTTACATTTCATTCAGTAATTTTTTGTATTTTTATTTCTTTAGTAATTTCCTCTACTTCAGTAATTTTATTTCAATTCATTATTAATTTATATTTTCTTTAGTATTTTGTATTGAGTCTTTTAGTAATTTATCATACTTTAGTAATTTAATTTAATTTTCTTCAGTAATTTTGTTTTGGGCGTAGAATAACTATTCAACACTCTGAGCGTAAAATAACACTACCGTGTGTGTATATATATTTGATGAAATTATCGATAGACTATGCTAACTTGATGGAATAGTTTACCATGGGCATTGAGGCCCCCTTTGGCACAACTTCTTTGCAAATGATTCTTATAAATGATACTCATTGATTCTTTAAGATAAACTCTTAGAACTAGAACAGAGAATCATTTCACAGAATCACAAGAAGCCATTTTTTTAGCTCATAAATCCTTAGTTTATTTTCGATAATTACATCATAGATTCTCTGATTCCGACTGATAAACATCTCTATGGAGCTATGCCAAACTGGACTTAACTTATCATATGGAGAGTTTCTTATAAGAAAAAAATATGAGTTGCGTAGGCCCGTTTGAAAAGCAAAAAATTAATAAGAATCAGTTCAATTTCACAGGAAAAAAACTTAGTAACAGAAAATAATCCCATGTTCAAACGTGGCCTTAGTAATTCAACTATAGGCCTATTTGCACCCACTATAGATTATTAAAATTTAAATTATAGACGTAGATAATATAATCCAGCTTATAAAAAATCTAAGGGGATCTTTAGAAAATCAGAGTCTATACTGTTTGGTTTTATCTAATGACATGTTGCCCTTTCTTTTTTTTTAAAAAAAAGGGCATGTTGTTGAGATTCAGGAAGGACAAAGAGTCTTTTGTAGGCTGAGGAAGGTAAACATTATATAATATTTCCATGTTTGGATCCATTGTGGATTTTATAATCTAAATTATTATAATATGAGGGGATCCAAACAGACACTACACCATGTTGAAAAATTATCAAATGGGAAAGTCGACAATACCGGAAGAAAAAAAAAAGACCCTAAACGTAAAAAAAAACTAGAGCTCCTTTGGAACACACAGGATTTTCACGTGAATATCATTCGAAATCAGAAAAAAAAAATCCTCCATTTAAAAGAAGGCCCCGGTCTTTGCAAAATAATGAAAATGCAAAAGAAATTTCATATATGACTACAAAAAGTAAGCGAAAAATATGTACATATCCCTGCTTGTTTTACTCAGTAACTAGCTAATGGCTCATGGTTTTGGGGTTCAAGCTAGGGATGGCGAAGGTAAAGGTTCAAGGCAGGTGAAGGAAAAACTCACCCGTGATGAGACGGGCTACCGGTGGAGAACGAAACCCGCAATTGCACCTGTGGGTGGAAAATTAACAAGACCTGCACCCGCACCCGCGGGTTGCGGGTGCGGTCTCGAGTACCCATTAGGTTGGATAAAATTTGAAATGAACTGTTATATTTTCATTGGAACAATAAAATAATAAACATTCAAATTCATACATAGGTCTCATTATTAGTCTCACTGCAAACAACAAGTGCACACAACCATACACATAATAGTTTGACAATCAAATACAAAGCAATAGTCCTTAAACAACAACTTGAACATGGTCTAAACTTATGGGTCCCTTGGGTGACTACAGCTGAAATATAAAATCCACCCTGCACCATTGGTTGTGCAGGTCAGGTGCAGGTGAGACCTGCGGGTGAAAAATGTTGCCCTCGACCGCATCCATCAGGTGCAAAATCCGCTGGGTGCTTGCACCTGCAGGTGAAACTGCCATCCCTACCTAGTTCAAATGTAGGTATGCTCTAACATATCTTCTTGGCTATTTGGATGTTATATGCTTGTCATTCATATACTCTTAATTTATTATCAATTTCCATTTTTATTTATTTCGCTTTGCACAACTACAAGTTTCACATGTCTGATCTAGTAGATAGATACATAATGTCTACATGCACATCAACAAAAATATGATATATACTAGTACAATATCGAACCCATTTTCATTGCTTCAAATTGATAGGGTGAGCGCAACACATCTTACATTTATTTGAAGACCATGATATGTCATCTTTAGCCTTGTCCCTCAGTAGTGCCCAATCCATGTGACTCTTCTAGCTACTTTCCACCATTTCGTGAGCATATCACGATTTGCCTGCATACAATAAAAACCAAGGGATGGATAGGAAGCATGAGTAAGAAGAGGCATGTTAGAGAGAGAGAGAGAGAGAGAGAGGGAGGGTCAAATGAAAGGTGACATGCAACATCTCGCCATCTGTTGCTGCTCTTACGGGCTAAAGCGACCATGCAGCATGAGATCGAGCATGAAACAATGAGAAAAGCCTCCTTTTATGGGAAACGGACAACACCAGAAAAACGGAAGAGAGACTCATCTAGCACATAGCTTGTGCGAACACTCTTCCAGCCCATTTAATCCCCTTCCATCAGTGGCGATTGCCTCACTCACTTTCATCCTTCTTGGATATCCTTCAGATATTTGAGCGTATGTATATTTCACTCTGACTCTATATTCCATTTTTTTCTTAATACAACCGCTTGCTTAGGTTCTTGGTGCTCTTGATCGTTTAAGGATTGGAGAAGCATGGCGGACCACCAAGAACAGGAGGGGATAAGAGGAGGTGTTGATGATTGTTGCATGAATCTTCCTCATGGATTCTGGTTCCACCCCTATGATGAAGAAATCATCACCTTTTACCTCATGCCAAAGGTGTTAAATAGCAACTTTACCAGTATTGCAATTAGAGAGGTCAGTATCAACAACTATGAGCCATGGGAACTTCCAAGTAAAGCATTAATATATTGTTCAATCAATACGCATATGCATGTCAGTGATTTTTGTGAGTTTATTTTGCTTGAACGCATGATATAGTGAAAGCAAAGATGGGGGGGAAAGGAGTAGTTCTTCTACTCCTTAAAAGATTACAAGTATCAGAACGGGGGGAGGATAAATCGGGCCACTAACACTAGCTTTTGGAAGGCAACAGGCAAGGATAAGGAGATCTATCAGGCATCAGCCATGTTGCCAACTATTGTTGGCATGAAGAAGATACTCGTCTTCTACACTGGTAGGGCTCCAAAGGGTGAGAAGACAGGGTGGATCATGCATGAGTATCGGCTTGAAGGTAGTGGCAAGCTCTATTTCCCCACAAGTAGCTCGAATTCCACCATATCCAAGGTAGTACCTGATCCACATGCCTTTCATGTATGTTGGCTACTTTTGCTTGATTTCTGATTGCGTATCTAGATTTAAATATTGTTTGGTGGTTTGAATTGTGTGTAGGAGTGAGTGATTTGTAAGGTATTCAAGAGCTCAAGGAACAAGGAGGTGCATGTGCCACAAAGCGAAGAAGCTAGAGCCAACAATGACATTGACCAGAGCACCATGAGCTTTTCTACTTCCATACAGTTTTCCACAGGACCAGAAGATGATTTTTTAGTGGAACTGGGTGTGTTGTGTCCTAACATGGACCCAACCATGCCCTTCTATTCCACCACTGATGCAAGCACCTCGGTGGCTCCAATGATGCCACCTATGACAAGTATGGGCACCATGGGCATCGATGGTATCTAAAAACACCAATTGAAAGAGCATAAACCAATGCATCATCAATCTGATAAAATTTTATCTATATTGCACCTTGTTTTAAGAAACTAAGTGTGAAAGAATTCTATAGTTGTGTTCTTTGTATGGCTTGTATTGGCTTGTGTATATCTGCAACTAAGCTTGTTTGATAATGACTATATATGTGTATTCATGTACTAGTTCATGTGTGTTAAAATCAATAATTTGAAGGTGTCATTATTATATAGATTATATAGACATGTATTATATTATAATTTCCATATTGGTTTGTAGCATATTATGTGAGTTTGAAAATTAATTATATGACTAGATTTGTCTTAAAAATACTACCATAAAAATATACATATGCCACTTCTAAATAAACTTTTATAAATAATAAAAATCCAAGGTGAATTTTGGAGATGATATCATTGTCCAAAATGATAAAAATTATGGAACCATAGAGAATGTTGAATATTATTTGAAAGTGAGTACTTATTACTGAGTTTTTTTACGGTTCCGCTGTCAGTCGGGTGAAATCCATGATAAACTAATAATGGTCATCCGTGTGGCCTTGCAACCAAAGTTTACAAAATCGTTAAAAATCTGCTGATTTTCACGATTTTCGATGAAACCGGTTCGGTCCGGTTATACCGGACGGCCTATTTTCATTTTAAAATTTTTTTTAAAAAATGAATATTTGAAAAAATTCGGAATACCAAAAACCGGTGAAACCGGTGGATTTCAAATTTTCAAACCATAAAACTGATGAAACCGAAAAAACCGCTCGATAAACCAGTGAAACCGCTCGATAAACCGGAAAAAACCGACCGGTTTTCGATCAAATTTTGTTCAAATTTTAATTTTTTGATTTAAAATGGTTTTCAATCAGTTTTCACGATTTTCGCAGTTTTCGTTAAACTAGTCCTGGCCGGTTTTACCGGTTCAAAGGATAACAAAAACCTTGCTTGCAACCCATCCCAACTTACCAAGAGTAGAAACTATGGCCCAATTGTGTACTGTGATAGCCCGGCCTGGTCACAAGATCGGTAATAAAAGTACAACGCGACCTCACAATTTCTTTTATCAATAACATCATTTGTATTAAATTTATAAAACTAACAGAATGTTAAAATCAGCTGATCGTCGCTCTCTAGAAGGGCGACAGAATATGTGGCAATCTGTCGCATGAGTGGGAGACAGGACGCCACATGTAGATGTGTCACCCTACCATTGGGCGATAGGCTGTTACGTATACACATGACATACATAAGCATTTACATGTTGGCCATAATCTCTTTCAAGACCAAGACTGGAACATGTTATCCACTATCTAAAAAAAGTATTTACATGTGATGCATATTTGGCATCCTGTCGCTCCTTGATCGGGCGTTAGGTCTGCATGTGGCACCACGTCGTCCTACCAGTGGGCCAGAGTCCGCCATGAGTGCTTCACATATTCTCTCACATTTTCAAAGGATGACTGGGCTGCTAGTTTTTATAAAAACTAAAAGTGTCAATTTATATTTTTTATTATAAAATAATGCAATTATTGAAGAAAAAAAATCGCGACCTCACAGGTTGTAACTTGTCTTCTTCCCCGGGCCGAACCAGCAATGTTTGCAACAAGGAAATATGAAATCAACGCAGTCAGGTTTGTACTTGTTGAAAGTCAAAACGCAGGTCGCAGACCGGGTTATTGATTCTGGATCAAATTGTTAGAGGTGTTCTGAATTTGTAACCCACCACTCTTTTGGATAGTTATTTCCTGAAAGTTTCCCAACTTGCGCCAATAACTAATCGAGATGGACGTAGAACATTGGTCATATGTGTACACGGGTGCAAGAACAGATAGCCTTTTAAAGGGTTGTGCGGCCAACAACAAGACGGTGGATGTGATATGATATGTGTTCCACCAACCTTAACGCTGTGCACATGGCTGCGACTCAATCTCTTTTCAGTATAAGTTGTTAGGTTGATTTTATATGGTTCTCCCGGGGCCTGCAGAGGTTATTTTTATTTCCACTTGGCACTTATATAGTTCGCCTTTAAATGTAGTAGTAGTTGCTTAATTTTATTGAAGATTCAGAGTAGCGTATTGAAGTAGTCTTCACGAAGTTTTTAAAAAGAGAAGGCACTATAGATGACTCAGGTTCTGGTTGATTACAAAACTGTAATATTCCTTGTTCTGTGCTAGTACACCTTTGGGTCGGAAGCTTCAGTAACATGGAGCCCAACAATGCTATTGCTACCATGCTACAATGTAATTGAGAAAGAAATAAATGAAAATGTAGCTTATACATCATACATGGAGGGGGCATTATGCAGCTGAAAATAGAAATAAATGATCAATAGGCTATTATATATGTCTGTATTTTGCAACAGAATCATACTTCTGATGCAAGAAATTAAAAAGCATAATCAAGTATATTTTTAATTAACATCATAGCAATCGCTCCAAATCTTTAGGGCATCAATCAAGCAATAGATTCTTACAAATTCTTAAATCGAAAATATTACCCCGCCCGGCCTATCGTGGCGCCCAACACTGTTTTCCAGTAAAAATACTTGCCTGCCTATTTTATATTTAAGGCCTCTTTGGTACAGATTATGATTATTCAAAAAATTGCTCACTCTTTAAATTATCTATGAAAATCATTTATTCAACTTACCCACATAATCTATTTTCTATATCAAAAGTGTTTGGCAAAATAGATTATCCAATATGAATTATAAGTGGTGGGAATAAAGAAGTGGTAAAAAGCTACTATTTGTAGCTTATGAGTGCTAGTAAAAAATGTAGAAGTGATTATAGATGATTATATGCATAATTACGCATAATTACTTATGAGTTTTAAGTGTTTGATAGATATTATAGCATAAGCTCTAATAATCATTAGCAAAATCAGCTCTATAATCTCCACCAAAAGGGGCCTCAGCCAACTTCAGTCTCAAATGGAAAACGACATGCGTGAATGCAGAAGTTAATTAGCAGGCGACATATATATACGTAGTGTTCGTCATGTCACTCTAGAAACCGATAATTGATGTTTTGAGGCATGTGTTTCGACAGTAATGAGATGAGTTGATTGTTCAAAACCGTGATGAACCATGAATCTAAAACTAAAAGCTAGGCATAGGTAGCTCTCGGGGCTTCATGTTTGAGCTTGACTCCTAATTAATATCGACAAAAGGTACAGCGATGATGCAGTACTACAAAACTAATGTGCCTAGCACGGTGACAAGCTCAAGCTGTTAATTAGGGAATGCCCCTAGCCTTTTATTTGATTTCTTAATACGTCCTTTTACTTCCAATCCTTTGCAACAGTCAATCCTTAACTACTTGCGTCCTGAAAGCTACATGCTAACCACCTTTCTGTTCATATGCATCCCATCTTGCAGGCATCAGCTTATCTTTATCCTCACTTTATGTTAGGCGTTAGAAGAAGAATATTGCTTAACATCGAGAACACTCAGCTCTTTGGAACGCAGAATTTTCATAGAAATTGTGAGGTAATTTCACAGAAAAAACGTAGTAAACTAGAAAAATTTCTGTGTACGAAAAGAGACGTTAGAACTTTCGGTATTACTGCACCCGAATGGAAGGAGCAGGCAAGTGCAACGTTGTGTGAATTGAGAGATAGTACAAGCGTGCGGTGAATTTTGGTGCAGAAATCACTCATCCATGGCTGATTGGTAGTTAAGATACACACAAATGACCAAGTGATCGAGTAGGTGCATAGCTAGGCCATTTGATCACGCATGACGCATTCATGCTGATAAGCCAGTGCACCGGCTGGCACGCCATCTTCATATATCAAACAAAAGTGACATTTAGGTAAGTTTTTCGTTCAAGGAAAAGGAGAGAAATTATAATTAGGAGAACAATGTCATACATATATACCGGAAAGGATGGCCAAACTAACGGTGTCTTGTATATGAAAATTAAATTGAAATTGGAGACATATCGTGCATGAGAACACGAGCATATTAATATTCACAAATTTTTGCTAAAGATAAGCCTATCCACATGTATCAGCACACTACATGTATTTCTTTGGCGTTACCCCACACATACATACATGCATTGAGTGTAAAGTGTGAACACTACACATGCAGTTCGTAGTCCATACGTTGTGGCTGTTCAGTTTCGTCCATGGTAGTCTAGCAGCATGGACAACGGAACCAAACAGATTCCCTTGTCCTTCAGCTCTGCACATGGAGTTATACTCCTGTCACCCGGATCAACAAATCCCACTCCTTCCATGGTTGCGTCTGTACAATCCATCCCCTCCGCTCTGTGATCCTTGCCATGGCCGATTCCATCTTCCTACACGCAAGCAAGGGGAGAAAGTCAGCAACGCAAAACAAAGAAAAACTATTGCAGTTCAGCAGACAATAGATAAATATTGTACAACTCATAGTACTGTATGTATTTTTTTCAAGAAAATTCTCCTATTTTTTCTAACTATTTACTCGAAATTGAACAGACAAAATTTACCTTCGCGAGGTCCCTGATTTTGCATCTCCCTTTAGGGCTCAGTTCCATCTGCGAGACAACACTGACCTTGAACAAGCCAAACAAACAAGCCAATTAAATTCAGAACCGGTCTGCGAGTCTTTAACCGAAAAAAAGAAACTGAAGAAGTTGAAGCCTTGTAACAAACCTTTGGGCTATTTACAGGAGAACTGGCGGTGTCTTCGAAGCAATCATCATGATCCAGGGCCTTGAACACCTTCTTCTTCAGCTTCTTCAACTCCTTGTAGCTCCCCGGCAGCAACGCTGCAGGGGCGCGAGAGGCGGCATCAGAGACCATGGAATCCTCTTCTTCCTCCTCTTCATGGTCACCTCCGTCGCCACGGGAGAAGCCTTCAGTGGCGCAGTACGAAGCGTCCTGCAGCTGCCTCTTCTCCTCCTCAGACATCACGAAATCCACAAAGTAATCGGTCCAAGAGCTCTCTGCCGATTGAGCGTGCCCTTCACTGCAGCTAAGGACGCTCCTAAAAGAGGATGAGCTGGTAACCAAATCCTCCATGGTTGGTGAGCTCACAGGTGAGAAGCTAGCGAGAGAAACTGGCGGCTATCAATTTCTCTGCTGATATGTGTGAATGAATGGCTGGTGCAACGGATATACACAGCCTGGCCTGGCTATATATATGAAGGGAGGTGGGGAGAGAGAGAGTGGTAGTTGCGATGTTGAAATCAACCGTTTAGATGCACTTTTTCTGTAGTACAAGATAACAAGAAAACGAAGAATATTTCTTTGGTTGGGAACACGAGCTGACTAATCACACCCTATACATAGTTAGGCATGTGTAGCCTGTGCAAAATCCTAGCGGCAGCCTCTCAAGTATTTGACAATATTTTTCACTTTTCTGGTGCAAAGAAGACCAAATCGATTCATATATGTTGCGTAATAATCATTAGATGTACTAGGCCTAGCTAAAATAAATACTCTAAATAAAATGTTTAATTTTACACCCATGAATTGTCTAGTAAGGCTCTTCAATTGCAATATTGGGTACTCAGCCTCCTAATTAACCTTTTGAAAAACCAAATCATTTGGAGTTCATTTTTAGATGGAAGAGAGATCAAATTGTTGTAGAACAGATCACATACATAAAAAAAATCATAAAAATTACACTTAGATCTTTTAGTCATTTTATCCAACTCATCCATTGGATTGACAGTTTTTTTGGTGTGACTAACAAGGAGGGATCTTTGCTAACGGAAAATAATTTTTTTTCCAAGAAAAAATGCTTTGATCTAATAACTGAACCAAAATAGGAAATAATTAACTATGTTCCTATATAAGGTCGTGTAAAATGCACATTATGCAAAATAATGTCATGGGTGTAAAGAGTCGCAAAAAAATGTCAAGGGTGTAAAAATTAAATGTGAACTCTCTTTATTCTTCATTATGCTAAAAAATCTAGTTTGGAATTTTACAACAGACGGGGTACATTTTAATGGTCTTGTAGTCAGGTTTGTTCAAAGTCTTTCTGTTTAGATGGTCAAATTGTACCCAAGTCAGATGCACACCCTCAGAAAAGCACGACCAAACCATATTTATGTTCGTAGCTCAAAGTGTAAATTGCTCTCGCTAAACATTTCCCCTGAATCTTGCACAGAGAGCATGACGATCCTCCTCTATCTGAACCAGAGCTTTTTGCACGTCTTGCTGGTCTATGACGTTAAAACGGAAGCCCTGATTGCCTGGCTGCCTGGTTGGGATGATGACCCCGGTCATGGGGCACTGGCTGGTGGTTGGTTTTCGGCAGTTGTTTACCGTTACTGCAACTGACGTCACAACGGACGAAGGCGCCCACGCAGCAGCGAGCAGCACTCACCGGACCAGTGGTGCGCCGCACGTCGGTGTGCCGAGTCGGCGCCTGCTCCGTCAGCAGAAAGAATTAATCGTCACACTAAAACATGTAATCATGGAGACTTGAATACTAGCATTTTCACATCGAAGAATAAGTCAGCAAATTCCGTACATACCTCACCGTTGATAAGCATTGATTTATGAGAGGATTTCCGGCAGAAGAATCAGACATTGTGCTAGCGTTTCTAGCTAAGTCAAGCTGACCTCTCGTGATCAACTCAATATTTTCTCATACTAACAATCTATAACATGAACAAGGAAAATTAATATTTTCGTATTTATGTGACGTCGGTGGCGGTGCCCATATAGCAATCCTTATGTTTTTCATATAGGCGTCCTTGTCATAATTCTTTATCGAACATTTCAACATGTCTGTTAGGAGCTCACGGCCATATCCAGTGTTGCAAACGAAAGGTACAGTGGAGGTAGTTGGAGACACCCATATATAACGAATAATCGAAATATTTAGAAAGCCTGCGCGTGCAGTACTCCATCAGGCGGCAGACACTGCTTATTATGTATTGTCCACTTGCCGTGCGACAACGTGCAGGCCACAACGTTACATGGGATATATATGATCGATGTGTTCGTTCGTCTGCGGCTTGTCTGATACTAGAATATTTGGCGGCCTTCAGTTTTCCACTTAGCTTCGCGCGATTTTAGTCGACGTTTTCATGCGGTTTTAGCAAGCAACCTACTCCTCCGTTTTTAAAATGGTTTGCCACTAACCGGCGATATCATTTAGAAAACGGAGGAGTATATATATACACACAATTGATCAATCAGCTGATGCTTTTGCAAGTGGCCGGTGTGACAGTTTCTGTTGCAACAAGTGGCATCATATTTTCTTGGTTCGTTGATGCAATTGCAAACAAAGATGCTCCGAACAACTCACCCTTTTAAAAAATGTTGTAGTTCTGGCTATGTTTTTTATGTTCAGATTTATAAAATAGATATGTTCAGATTCGTAGCGTATTCTATGAACCTAGACAGTGTGCTTGTCCAAGTTCGTAGAATCTTACAAAGACAGTAAAAGTTATAAACTCCAATTGATCCAAATTAAAAAAAAAAGTCCCAGAAATTTCAGATAAACACCACAACTGAGTACACATTCTGAATAATTTATTAATTTACAGCGCAGTCATATATACGGCAATAATGGGAGTTTCAGCCAGCGTGGACAGCGTACAAGCTACGGCATTCTGAGTGGCCTCAGAGCTTCTCTAGCTACATGGGACCTATAGCAACTGCTGAGACGGGATGGCTAACAAACATGCTGATAAACAGTTTAGTGACGTGATTGGCGCCATGTGCCTCGGTTGACAATCGCTTCCCAGAAATAACTCGATCCCACGGCTGCCGCCTCCTCAGATTATTGAGGCAAAATCAAATGCTTCCGGTATGCAGTCAGCACCGAAGATCTCCTCCCACAGATCTCTGCGTGATCTCTGGCCGGCAAACGGCAAGGTGACATTCTCTGACAACGAAGAGAAAACTGAAAGGAACATGACCTGCTTATTGTAAAACGGCACCGAAATGAACAGAACCCCTGTCCTGGGTCTCAAGTCTCAACATGTGGCTTTTAGAAGCCTCCACATCTTAATACCCGACAGTATGTTTGAAAGATACAGGTAGTACATAGGACGGGGATGCGTAGTAGCAGAAGATGATAAAGCGACTGGACATACTGTACTTATGGTTCGGGGTTTTTGGAGCGTCAAATCACATTTCTCACAGTGCGGTGGCCTGGATCCATGTTCTTACGAGTGCTACGAGCGACTAGATCACAGTTTCCGCACATGGATTTTCTATCTACCAATTAGGTTCAAGATAGAATGATTGGGCCGTTGAAAAATTATGCTACTAGTGTTCAATGTGCTATTGACGACACGAATCAATCTTAGTTTAGTGCTTGCGAGAGACCTTCTGACATTCCTCCAATGGCGGATCATGGAGTTCTCCCCACTATGTTGAAATTGAGGAGGGCCAATATACAAGGGACCATTGACTTGTTGAACGAGGCAGGGCATAGTGCCGGAGGACCTGCTGCCAACCGCCTTGAATTTTCTACAGGACTTGTATTGTAGTAGTACTATTCTGGAACGAATGATGGACAGGGTCCAACGTGTCTCAAAAGTATAACATGATCGAAGTACAAGTGTACAACTGTTGCACCTATATAGTAGTATATATAGTAGGAGTAGAGAACAGAAGACTGGTACTACAGCTACAAACTTTACTGAAGGGAAAAGAAAATCATTTGATGTGCCTAACATGGTGTTCAGCAATTGGACCGAATTAGTAGAGCTGTTAATATCCTACTACTAAGTTTCGAATCATTATCCTTGCAAACTAGTGGGATCTCGGCTGTTGCTTCTTGCGGAATCTTAAGTACTAGACTTAACAATCGGTTGCCTTCTTGCCTTCTTCCGGCATCTAAGCTCGGCGGCTACAGAGATTCAGGCGAGCACCATAGCGTGTTTCAGGGGGGCTCGAAAGTTCAGAAATGGTTTACCATTCCCGCCACAACAAAAATACAGTACTAGTAGTAGAAGGCTAGCTAGGTCCATGTAAGTATGTGCAGCACAAAAGTGTGTCCGGGAGAAAACCATGACAAAAGTTGCAAAATCTCTGGTCCAGCAGACGCACAGGCTTTGGTGTCCAATAACCAGTTTACAACAACGGAGTCACATGCAGAAAGAATCTTCAGAAGATGGAGATCGTCCAGATAAAGTTCAGTGGAACCACCGGCTAGCGGTCCTGAGATGAAAGAAGAGGAATATCGGCTGTTTGTCGGAAGAAGAATATAAGAGGATAGCTGGAGATTTAAACAAGAGACTTTGGTGATGTTTCTGCGTTCGAGTTGCTGGCTTGCTGCAAGTCTGCGGATGGACCTTGGAGTCGGCCTGCGAAAACAGTTGGGGATGGCTGGGCCTTTCGTAGCCCTCGCGCCGCGACGCGGCCTGATGGATCTCACCATGAACACTAGTGTAGCTGTAGCACTGAATTTAGGAGCAACCGGCGATGTGAATGGCAGCAAAGCGCCCCAGATCCATCATGAACTTGCCGCTACACTCCGCCCCTCGTACACGCTCGCGGTGCTGCCCCACGCTCGCTGCGCAGCGCCAGCGTGCGCCAGCGCGCACATGCGCACGGCCCACCTCTTCATCGGATCCGCGACGCGTGGCAAGCACCTGGCCCCCCTCCCCATGACGCGCTGCCCCGCGTGTTGTCCGTAGTAAAGTCCGTGCAAAACGTGCACGGGACTGACTCCCTCACTCCCGTCAGTTTTGGGCGGGCAAGAAAAATCTCCCGGCCACCGGGGAAGCGACCAAAAAGTCCTGCCTCTGCGCAAGGCGCCAGGAGCTGGCGGACGGAGCGCGCTCCCGGACGCGTGCAGAGCACGAGGACTGGTTGGTGGTGAGTTGGACGAACGGGCGCACGGGAATGGGACGGGGCTAGGTGCGCATACGACGAGCGGTGAGTGACGAGACGCGGCATGGACCGATGGAGGCGGGGATTGACTTCTGGTTCCGGCTGGAAGTAACCATCCTGGGCCTGTGCCTGTACGCGTGTGATTCAGGTCGGCCAAGAACACTACTAAAATCTCGCGTACGAGCAGCACGGTGCCTGCCGCTCGGCTCCAGTAACGACGCTGTGGTCTCGTCGTTCGGAATCGGCGGGACGACGAATCATCAACGGCAGGGTCTACAACGCACGTTACTGTACCGTCGTAGATCGACGGAGAGCTAGGTAGCCAGGTGCTAGGCCGTTTGGTTTCACCGTCGTCCGGTTATACTCGCTCTGATCGTAAATAATTGACATCGTTTATTTTTAACATTAAGTTTGATTATTTGTTTTATTTAAAAAAATTCGTTTCAATTTGTAAAACTATTAGTTGTAATTTAAATTTCGTTAATAATAAATTAAATAATAATAAATTTTACATATTTAAATAAATTTTTTAAATAAAACGAATGGTTAAAATTGACGTTAAAAATCAACGGTGTCAATATTTTAAAACCGGAAGTAGAGGTCCTACAGTCACACGTAAGTGCACAGAACTGAACATCATGTACTTGTATGTAGAAACCAGGAAACGAACCTCGTGACGCGGAAGAAAGATGTAATGGCGCCGAGCACGGGAGGAGCCCCGGCCTGGCGTGAACGAAGAGCTACTACCAGCACCTTGCATGCCTCCGTGTCCAGATGGCGGCGCCGGCACACTGAGCCCTGCCCAAAACGGAGCAACTGTATTAAAGACGACCGGCATATTCCTTGATCGATCGACTGATGGCATCTGCGGCCTCGTATGGTCCCCGTCTCGCGTGCGTTGCAAGTTGTAAACGAAGACCGTATGGAGCGCGGAGCACGATCCCACCGCGGCACGTACGTATCTGCGCAGACTCTTCTTAGCCGATCGGCAGACACCCCCTCGTCTGTCGCGCGATCGATGAAAACCCCTGCATAAACGTCTCTGGTTTTGCGGCAGCGTACCTGTCACTTGAAAACTGGGACGTCACGCGACCTGCGACCACGACGGGCCTAGCTTGGACGCGCGCGCCGCGACCTGACGTGACGGCGCATCTCAGATCATCGATCTCGCGCCGCAGGGCCAGAGCGCCTCTCGCACTCTCGGAGTCACCGTTCGCCCGTGTCGCGGTCCCAGGATCGACCGCTCGATCGATCGATCAGAGCCCTCGCTCTCGTATACCCAGAGAGCATCGTCTCACGCGCGCTGGTGACCCCTCCTCGTTTTCCTGTCTCGCTCGCCGCTCGCGCGCGCCTGCGCTGCTGCACGCCGTGAAAAAACGGGGAGGAATCAGGAAACCGGGCACCGATCCGGTTACGGAAGCTGGAAAAATCTCCGCGCCCGACCTGGGAAGCGAACAAAACCTGCGAAGCGACGGCACATGCGGGGACGAGGAGCTAGCAACAGAGGATCGGAGGGAGACGCGCGCGCGCGCGCCCGGTGCTACGTGCAACTAACAGAAAAAGCTATGATGTTGATATTGATCTTGACACTTCGTGTGAGAGCGCGCGCTCTTGAACCCGACATAAACCTCACTCATTTCATAGAGCACTGTTACCTCTGTTTTAAATTATCAGCTTAAAAATAAATTTAAAATATTGTCATAACCGCAAGAATTTAAGAATATAGAAACAACATGACTGCTCAGGCGCCATGTCAAGTACTAGTAGTGTGGCCATCCTGGAGGCATGCTGGAGACTGGCAGTGCGACGCCGGCACATTCCCCCGAATCCCGGAGCCCCGCGGCGCTCGCCGCTCGCCACCTCGCCATCGCTCGGAAAGAAGCACCAGCGAGCGACCGATCAAGCTGCCAACTAGGGGTCGCGTTCCGTTCCTCTGTTTCCCGATCGAAACCGATGACAGATCGCTCGCCGCTGCCAATGATCGCGATCGGCCGGGAGACCGTCGGCAGCGGGGCAGGGG